>QVNV01002352.1:0-122171 GCA_014825455.1 Pseudomyrmex pallidus
AAGAACGTCAAGTTCATGAATTATTCTCTCGCACGTAATTACAGTAGTTGCAATGCGACTTTAATGTATCAATTTAACCGCGGAAAATGTCGGATATTGTACTTCTTCGAGTGTACGTGTTTCATCAAATAAACATGCGCTCGCTGTATCGTCTTCGCGAACGCGAGGGGAGAGAAAACTTGAAACAAAGAGAAAAAAGCGCACGGTGTGAACGAGACCTTAGAAGGCCGGCGACGGGCTCGAACTTTCGTCACCGACTATACGAGGGAGCTTACACCGTCGGGGCCGAAGAAGAAGAAGAACCGGCTACGTGGTCGCCAGCTCGTGTCCGTCCATCCGTCGCGCTACAAATGAAGACTTTAAATAATTTAGTCGCCGGCTGTAAATCCGTCGGGGAAGCGACGTTAATCGATACACGCCGCCGTGTACCGCTCCGTTATACGGGTCTGGGAACATTTATGAATGCGCGCTATGAATCACGAGATAATAATATTGCGCTCGCGCGCTCGCGCGCGCGCGCGCGTCGAGCTATCTCGAAGCAACGCGCGCGAGCACACACGTCGTTAAATATAGTCGCGCCTTAATGCTCGCACGTATTGTGCGAGGGAGCTTGTTATTGCGATTATAATTTTTCGTGCGCGCGACGACGTGTCGTAACACTGTCCAAGCATTGTTTTTACGACGTTCGGGAAACACTTTGTCTCCCGACGTCGCAAAGCACTGTCGTCGGTCGGCTCTGATAGTCGCGCTTCCTCCGAGAACTGGTCCTTTTTTCTCTCTTTGTAACGACGCGCTCTCGGATTTCGAGAGAAGGCGTGAAAATTTACGCGATCCCGAAATGAATTAACCGCGCGCGCGCGCGCGCGCCACTTCTGAATTATTCGACGCTCTCTGTGGCCGGCCGAATATCGAATACCAATGTTACCGTTTTCGTGTCTCTCTACATCGACACGTATTGTATATTTTGTATTTGCGATTGTCAAATTGATTCGACAATCAATCGCTGATTCGATTTATTATCAGATCTCTCTCTCTCTCTCGCCGTCAAATAAAGGAAAAAACAAAACTGGAATATATCTACGCCGTATATTGCGATTATTTGAATGAAAATGGAATTAAAGGGTATTAAAATAAAATCGAATTAGGTGTGTAAATTTTCGCGCAGCGCTGATAAAGAGACATATATGTATATATATATAAATGTAAGAATATCAGCATCGTATTTAATTGCGTAATTAAGTTGCAATCAACGAGAAACTCGGTTACCGGCAAACGAGTGTTTAATAGAAAATCCGATTCCGCGACGTTCGGCGCGGTCGCACATTCATGTTTCCATGCTCATTCTCACGGCTTCTATTCATATTCCCATCGCAAATGTTCCATTCGCGTGACCGCGCGCGCGAGAGCTTTCGTTAACTTTCGCGCGCCTCGCATATTATATAATTCATAATGGGTATTATGATGGCGCGATCTTTATACCAAACCGTTTTCGGCCAGACACGGAGAATCGATTTATCGGCCGAGAACGACGCTAATAAATTACGGTAATAGCATTAAGATAGATCGACGGCTAGGCGCGTAGGCGTGGAGACGCGGCGCGGCGCGGCGGCGGACAATATTTTAGCCCGCAGTAGCTTTATGACCAGAGGTTACGAGCCAGGAAGAGCCATAACGCCCCGTATCTACCCTCCCGCGCCAACCAACTCGGCGTTCCTTGCATTTGCGGGAAAGCTCGGCACGGGTGCCAATTCCTACGAGCGTATCGGACCATAAACTGGAAACGTGATGTATGTTACCTTACACCCTCCTCCTCCGCTCCCTTGCGCATCAAGTTCACTCGCCGCTCGACTCTTCATTCGATCCCGTCCACAACATGTCCATATGCCACTCTCGTTACTCCCGATACGTGCCGGCGCGAAATTCGTTGCACTCCCCCTCCCCCCGCTCCTCCTTCGCGCTGACAAAGCGCTCCCTGCCGCATGAATTTTTCTCGTTCAAAGCCACGGCGCGAGAAACGCCGTCGTGACAGCGAAATTTGTTGCGCGGACACCGGCGCGCCAGCACGGACGAAAATTAAAAATTTCCGCGCGTTTCGTTTCGCGATAGCGCTTAATAAATATTGTGACATCATCGACGTGCCGCAGGAGCCTCCGAAAATTGGATCGACGCGCCCCGCCGAGTCGGGAGTGAAAGCAGACCGCCGGGTCTCTCGACTTCCGCGTAAAGTGCGAACCGTCACGTATAAAAAAAGCGAAAAGAACCGATACGTATGTGTGCGCGCAGCAAGAATATATATAAATTTGCATTCAATTAGGGAATTATTTCGAGTCCGCTAACGATGCAGCTCGTTATTGTCGCGCGCATCGCCGCGATTCTTATTTCGATCGGCGATAAGTGGGACAGTCCAGGCGGCGGGAAACGGCATACCAATATGAATAAATTAAACTATCCCGTCCGATGTTGTGTGTGTGTGTGTGTGCGTATATCGCAAGCGTCGTAACACTCAGAGGCACGGTAATGAGAGTAAATCACGGATTTATCGCCGCCCGTCGGAGATTATACGGTAAACACGTACGCGGTTTATCGTCGGTAACTGCGTCGAGCCATCGCGCGCGCGCACGTGACGGCCCATATTTTTCGTCACCTAAATGCCGAAGGGGGAAGTTTCAACACCGATATAATATTACTGTCCTATTCACTCTCGGCGACCTTTCCTCTGATGCGGACTTGTCCTCTCTCTCTCTTTCTCCGCATATGCACCGCAGTGGCGTAGCTACAGCCACGGTCGATCATTTTATAAGCGAAATTGATTGCGTTTACCTACATTTAATTGCCTTCGCGAGAATTTATTCGATACTGACCCGCGCTGTTCTCTTCTCTTTCTCTCTTTTATTCACATTTCAAGTTCTTGGTAGCAGCTATCTGTTTCAAATTTGAAGACGAAAACAATCAATGTTTGTTTAAAATTTTACATTTATGTAAATATCGATTGAAAAAATACGCTTTTTACTCTCTTTTTACAATAGACGTTAATTCATTATGCATTCCGTCACGACAACGTATCTCGACGAGATGTTTGACGATAGAATTTTTACGCAGCTTTGTACAACATAATCTCGAAAGCGATACGCTTTATCATTTTTGAAAGAAATTTATGAAACAACTTGGATCCCAAACGGGCACTTTTGCCGAAATTACGGCACTGCCGTTGCCGGAGTTCTTCCTATTCACGGCGGTCGTACGTACACGCCTATGGACTTGGATGCGGCTATAAATTAGGTTTTATGAGGGAGATAAAATGCGCGTTATTATCTAAACGGCGACGCCTTTACAGAGATCGTGGCCCACGCTATTCTTTGACCGCGTACGTGTGTACGATCCCTCGGCTGAAAATGTGCGAGAGTATGCGTGCGTGCGTGTGTGGCGGAAAGGAGAGAGAGAGAGAAAGAGAAAGAAAGAGAGAGGCATTCACCCTCGAATACGTCGTCTACGACGATCCCTTCGTAATACACATAGATTGACTGTCAAGTTCAGGGAATGAATAGGAAATTGGATGGGAGGTACGATAGCTCGACACGAGAGATAATCTTTATCGCGTAATGTTTCCATATTTTCGCGCCGAGGTTTTCTCCGTCCGCTGAAAGGGATTGTTGATGTCAATATTGCGCTTTTATGAGGACTATATAAATGTAAGACAAAAATATTCTCTAGCGGCGTTTCTATAAAGTATATCTTCAAAAATAAACTTTTAAAAAAACAGATTCTGTCACGCGAGCGGTTATTTAGCCACATAGTTTACGCGCACTTTATAAATAACAATAGAAAAAAAAAATCGAAGTATTTACAAAAGCAAACGTGTTATCTAAATTAAGAGAATTAAAATGCAAACACGATGAAAACATTAATCACGTGATATATATCAAGGCGTCGTATTTCTTCAGTCTTCATATATCAAACGATTTTAATGGCTGTAAAGATCCGCGCGCGAAGATTTGTTGTTTCAGAGGCACGGATAGTTTCAGTCTGTCATTAATTTTACTACGACAAGTATCGCGGAAAATTTATTACCCGGCGTGCCTTTGTGAAGTGCGATGTTTTTCCGCGTAACGATGAAGCCCCCGAACGCGGGATTATTTATAAACCCGCGATTATATACACACGCACACGCGACTCGCGGTGCCGCGCACACACGCGCGCACGCACACGGCCGACCAAGTTGCGCGATCGCTCATTATAAATAGCCGTTTTACATTATACATCGAGCAATCGCGAACATCCGTTCTGTGCCGATCTCTATTTGTCTTCGGGAGATAATTTATTTTTATAAGTTATAAATGTGTGTGTGCGAGATTCGCGCGCGTTGTTTATGTTGGATGATACCGTCGTCGCGCGGTAAAACTCGCGCCGATGTGCTATAACATCGTCATAGAGGATATATCGCGAATTAATATTCGATATCAGCAGCGAGAGAGGAGACCGGAGACGGGCGCTACGGATATAATCCTGAAAGACGAAACGTGCGACTTACGAGCGCGTGGCGACGTCCGCTATAATTTATAACGCCGGGGAGTCCGGGCAACAACAAGAGCAGCCAGAAATGACCACCCAGTGGCACGGTAAAGGATGTTCAGTCATAACATCTGATGAAGCGAAACATTAACGAGGCGATATATCAGTCGGCTCTTATAGACGCGAGCGTGGGCGGTATCTTGGGCATCACTCACAAGAACGAGCACGAAATGAAATGTGAAAGAAGTAATTCCTCGGGACTATCGGCTCTCTTCATCGTGAGGGAGGGGAAGGAGGAGAAGAGGCTATAAGACATTTTCTTGTGTGTTATTCGCGGCACGGGGATTTGCGGGAAATAATCGTTTGCGGAGAGTATCGCGATTTATTTATCGCGCGCCTGTGAATTTATTGTTACACGAGCGAGAACTCGTTTGCATCGCACACGTTTGTGATCCCCGCGTCGATCGGGATTTTGCGCGGAAAAACGGAATAATTGCCGCGCGAATATTTATTCCAACTGAAAATTGATAAGTTCGGAGCAAACTCTCTATCGCCGTTATATGTTGGTTTCGCGCGAGAAATACAACACACACACACACACACACACACACACACACACACACGCACACGCAGCTTATACCCCGGTAATCCTAAAAGGAGGCGAAGGCACTTTGCACGTACATAGTGAGCAGTTTCCATCGACTCTGTTATATCATGCATGTATATTCATCCTTGGGGGATTATCGCGCCATTCGAGCCGGAATAAAAATGGTATAGCCATTTCGCTCCGATACTATTCCGGTAGGACAAATAAACGAATGTATGGATATTTAAAACGCGCCAAGGTGCTATTCCGCGCGTACGTAGCGAAACGTTTTATTGGAATAATAATTTCCAGTAATCGAGCGTGGTATTTCATGCGAATTGTGGCCGGTCGTATAGTCGTGTTGCAATTAGGTGATACCGCTTGAACGATAAACAGTCGCCGGGGCTCTAAACGCGGGGCTGTTCGCGGCTCGATGCATTATGCCGCGGTATTCTGTAAAGAGCCGTGACGCTGGCACGCCGCGCGTTTGCGTTTCTATTCCGTTGACAGAAGGTATGAAAGCCGGTCTCTCTCTCTCTCGAACCGGCATTATAAATAATCGCGACTTGTACGGTCAGAGCGCCGCGCGCGACGCAGAAAAATATACGAGCAGCCGCGGCGGCAGCAATGGGAGGAACATCATTACTCGTTAGTTTAAACCCGGCTCCGGGTAGAGAGAAGCTAATGAGTTCGACATACCGGCGCGTCCGCGACGGTCATACCCGGAATATCCTTCTTGGCGATCGCTCGAATGTATATCATGATGGTTACACACACGCACACATACACTGTGCGTTTGTAAAAATAATTAATATTCGCGATTAATGCGCGCGATATATTATCTGTCGTTAATTTAATAGATAAAACTTTGTTCTCCAAAAAGCGCCGCGCAAAAATGTTTCTCAAGAGCGATCTCGCTCCGATGGAATAAAATATGTAAATTTCGAAAGAGAAAACAAGTGAAAATTTATTGTCACGAGAATAACGGGACAACCCGTACGTACGATGTTTTTTTTTTTTCTTTTTTTTTCAACGTGGTAACGATAATGATTATGCGAGGTGCGTACGTGTGCGAAATTACATACGGAACGCGTACTCGTTCATCTTCCCGTTGCGGTTTAAGAGATCGGCGCGTCTAGAGCGCGCCGAATAAAGGAGGACGGTAAATCTGTCGGGGAAGATATGAGCAGTCACGGCGGCGCAGCGCGCCGTGCAGCCGCCCATTAGTCATTGGCTTAAACCCGGCCACCGAACAGCTAATGAGGCCGGCATACCGGCGTGTCCGCGGCGATCATAGTCGGTGGACAGGCATAATAATCCGGCAGAGATTGCCGATCGGCGAAACGTCTGTCGGCGTGGCACGGTAGCCGCAGATGGAGCCTCGATATGGCTCGGTGGAGTGCGTGTCGAGAGGTGGAGGAGGGAAAGGGTGGAGGGAGAGAGAGAGAGAAGCGAACGAGAGACCATTCCTGGAAGCCGTTAACTACGTCGTCGCGTCCTGACGCGTGTACCGATCCGTGTACCGCGGCTGCCGATTAAGGCCGCCACACGTCAGCCTGATCGATCGCCGAGAAATGACTGCGATCTATTCTGCAGTTCCGCGCCGAGCCGAGCCGCTCGGTCTTGCCGATTACGATAGAATACGTAGGACGCGATCGTATACGCTTCCCTATCGTTCCGTCTGTCGAAGAGACGCGGAAAAAAAATGGGGACGACAGAATAAGTCGATATACGCTGCGGTTGTTTTTTTTTAGTTGCTCGGTTATATCGACACGAATTATATAAAAGTTAGATTCGCGTCGATCTCGATTTGATTACGCAAGAACGACACGAGTGCAGTCGACACACACGTTTCATCGGCAGCAAGTTGCGATAAAACGATTTTTGACGAGAACACGTTATTGACTGTTAGCTTTAATCGGTCGTGATATGTCTGACATCGCGCGCGCTACATAGTCGAGACGATAACCACACGTTAGCCCCGAGTTAGGGTCGGGTTTTAGTCCGGGTAAAATACGTGTCACGATCAATCGTCGTGAAATTGCGGTTTTTCGAAATTTTTCCGGACCGGTATCATATCGTGCGAGAATATACGACCGGCGCTCGCCCGGCGGTACCCCGTACGTGGTGGTGAAAGGGATAAGACGTGTGTGGCAGGCGCACTTTACGACCGTGTTTCTCCATCGCGAGAGAAGCACCCTAGGCGAACGCGCGATCCGAAGCGCGAGCGTATTTCTCCGGAGATGAGTTCGGCCGATCATTTTCGCTCTCTATATGCGCATCCTCGAACGTGCCGCTCGAGAGATGCGTCTGCCATTTCATCTGTCAGGAAGGCTTCGGTTTCCGCGTGCATATATGTATATACACTCGGCGTCACACATTATGGTTATCCAACGAGCAAAATAACGCGCGTAATAGAGCGTCAGGTTTCTCCGTTCGTTTGTGAAACGCGCGCGTCCGCGAATATAAAGCAATTTATATTTTCTCTCCTCTCCCTGTGGCTGAGAGAGTTTCGCGCGAATAAGAGGAGAGTGGTTCTTCTTTTTTTCTTCTTCTTTTCTATTGCAACGAGACGGAGCGTGAGGAGAGCGTGCAAAAAATCGTTAATTTAGTCTAACCGCCGTGGGAAAAGAACTACGTTATCATTAACGACTTGGCCGTTTACGATTACGCGATAAGATCGTACAATGCGCGGTTATTACATTGTTATTTCCATTCTATTCGCATGCCGTTATAACGCTGTCGCAAAAGGGCAGGCGGCCGGGCGATGAATGATATAAAATGGCGCTACATATGTTCCTGCACGCTGCATATTTCATTCGCCTCTTACACGACCCGACATATCGATCGCGTCGCGAGATACGTTCGGTTACTTGTACAAAAGTCGTTTCAGTTTCTCGCGCGCTGATGTAAATCGAAGCGAGTATTGTGTGCGCGCGCGCGCCTCCGGTTCGTCAAAAGAAGAAGAAAAAAAAAACCCCAGAGTATGACGTAATATAAAACTCGTTATTACTTCTCTCGTCCCGCGCTTTCCTTTGTAATCTCACACGAGCGTGTGATATAAGATCAAGCGTGTAATCCCTTTGGTGGACCGATGATATTTTAATACCCTTGTGAAGTTACGCGCAACAACAGAGACGTGTCACAATGTGACGCGTTCTTCTACGCGATTATAGCGGAGAGACATAGCCGCGATAATTATCCGCCCGTGTTTCCCGTGTGAATCTCTCAGATTTCGGAAACGTCCGTCCGTTTTTTCGTCCTCCCTAAATACTCCGTGAAGAAATTAGCAACGACAACAGCCGCCTCTTCCTCGAGCGCAAGAAAAGACCGTAGGCAGACGATGTGACATCCGCCGGACTGGGCGGATCTCATTGTTGCGCCTGTAGCTCGGGAGAGCGATGGATCATCAGTCACGACCTTCGTGGGAACGAACGAATGCGAAGATTAACCGTTAGACGTGGGCGGACGTGGCCACCTGAAGGATTCCTATCCTTCGCGCGGTGAAATTTCACGGAAAAGCGCGCGGACACCGAAACACACTCCCGTTTGTGCGGTCCCCGCTAATGAGAACCACCGCGGGGACATTCGTCTTTCACGCCGGACACGTTGACACATTTCTGCCTCTCGGCCGGAATAGAACAAGACGCACAACCGGCCGGAGCATCTGCCACGCGACAGTTCACTGTTTCCTCGCTTCCGAGACGAGCGCTTTAGCCGGTTGACGTGTGATATTCCGCCGCAGTATTTGCCTGTCTTATTCGGTAATTTATGTGTTTCCTCCGCGCCGTTTCCCACTCGCCGCGACGAGAGAATCCTAACGATTTATTTCGGAGAAAACAACGGGGACAGGACCCGAAACAACTATACCGCGTTATATCGATCATGTCACAATGAGCGATTCAGTGATTATCGTAAAAAGTTAAAAGAGTACCGCTCGTCTCATTCTGCGCCGCAATAGTCGAGAATAAAATCTTCTTCTCGTCGTTTTACGTTTCACGGATATATTGCGACATCGAGCGAAGTACCTGGAAGGCGTAGTAGTAGTTTCAGTCTTATGATCGCTTGATCGTTATTTACAAAGTACATGAAACCCGAGGCCGCATTGTTATCACAAAGAGACACACGGCACACGAGCGTCGCCGATGAAAGACGACGCCGGGGCTATTCCGGGCACAAGTCCGCGAGAGAGCCCGGGATATAATTTCTCTTTATTAGATACAGCGTGTCGTTGCCGAGCGGATAAAAGCAAGGAAATAAAGCCAAAATTCTTTTGATATCGGACCGTATCGCGGACGTTGGTAGATAGACGCGAGGGGACACAAAGGGTTTGCTGCGCTTCCCCTCCGCTTGAGGGAAGCAACCACGTCTCACCCTCTCTGGACTAAACTGAGAGCGAGCGGCGGTATTAGCCGGCGGCATCTTGATATCATCCGGCGAACTTGCCAACTCCTTTATACAGACATTTATTTCCTGGCGTATCTGTTACAGCCAAGTGGCGGTCTCGCAGATTGTACTACTTTGCTTTTGCGCCGGCCCATTCCAGCGGCTCTCTTTCTCTCTTTCCTTTCGAGGGGACTTGCTGGAACCGAGGAAAACATAACCGTACGTCATTCGTTATTGTCGCGAAATAGCAATTACGTTGTTCATACGACGATGTTTCACGTACTTGGAAACCGCGAGAGCGCCGACCAAGTCTGAATCATATCCACCATCGAAACGTCGCTAACTTCATCACGGCGCGCTTCTTTTGTTTGGCTTGAATGATACTTGTGTAAATATCTTTTGTGTGCAGGGTTTTGCCAGTTTCGTTGGCATTTGACGGGGGACGCCGCGTCGTCGGTAAATATTTGTCGTAACTACATTTTGCATCACGACCCAAATAACCAATTCGAGTTTCGCTCTCTAAGCGCTTTCAGCAAAATGGCCGAGCTGGCCGTACATCGTTCTAAAGCGGCCTCTAGCTCCTCCGGCGACCTCTCCGGCTTTATGCCAGCGAGAACAGCCAACTATACGCCACGCAAGAAAACACAAACTTTATACGTTACGGTGAAACTACCGCATCGAGGGGAACAAAAGACCCGCGCGGAGACATTACGGAAGAGGAAAATACGTGGCGACGAGCTGCTGCTGCGGAGGCTCGTAAAGAGGCAGCGTCGAGCGCCGCTGTAATGTCGAGAACAACGTTTACGCGAACGCCTTGCTCGCCACTTTTTTTTCTCCCCCCAAATTGTTTCGTCCGCTAATCTTCATGCTGCTGCTGCTAACTTCTACAAAAATGACACACGCGAAATTGCGAACCGTATATTTGAATAAATAAATGTATTTTAAATTAAGAACGAGAAGTCGGGGATGCGTATCGAATTTTTTAATCGAATAAAGCGCGCGCGATAAATGGATTTTTTCGAATTCAAATATCGATGTGTGTTGTAATTCAACATTGATGCAAGATTTAAAATTTATGTAATTTATTCTCGAACAACATAGCGCGCCCTCATCTTGTGCATCCTTTTTTCTTTCCTCTTTGGTCTTCAATTCGTCAAGACTTTAAGAGTTCTGTTTGTTTGATTTAATGTGTATTTTTGAATGTATGTATTTTTAAAGTCGTAATGTGTAAATGCGACACGGTGTTGTCGGCGAAAGAATGTAGATGTGATTATCATCTACGTCGATTTACGCGCTCTCCCCCGCGTTCTAATCGGCGTGGCAAACGGAAAGCAGCGGAGCGACGCCTGCCCACCTGTCCTCGAATAAACTTCCCTTCGGCGCATCCTGTACACGTGTAGAACGTATCCTGTTGGCCTGCGGGCAGTGGCAGTATTTGTTAATGCTCGTGCGCGATCAGCGCGGCGCGGGCTTCGTGCAAACATGTCAGCTTGTCGCGCCGCAGTGACTCCACACGCGGACAGGGACAGTCGGCCCCGGCCCCGGTCACTGTTGCATGTCACGACACTGTTGCTATTTAGCCTTCCATCACTCCTGTCTTTTATGCCACTCACGTGACACGCGCATTACCGACTCTTGTGGAAGCCGCTTTCCGCGCCACTGACAGGTATGTTTTATACCGTATACGCGCCCGTCGTGACCCGGGCAAATTGGATTTTTCCATTGCGGCCAGCGCGCGCGCGGGAACGATCTGAGCGAAATGATTTAAGCAATTTCGCGACCGGTCGACCGGCTGGATAATTTATGACATTCAGGTGAAACCTTCTTTTCGTTTATTAGCGTCACGAAAAAAAAAAAAAAGTACGACGGGGCGCTGATTTATCAGTAATAGAAGATGATTTAATGTTTGCGGTAATATAGTTTTTTTTTTTCGCTTTATCAAACTCCGAGATATTTGTCACCTTGTATATACATACATTTCTGTCGTGAGTTGTTTTTCTGTTTTATTTTATTTATTTTAACAGCTACCGATATTGAATTTTTACGAGCGCGCACACACATATATATTTCATTAATATTCCTCTCCGTCGGGAGAGACGAAGCCATCGTGATTCATACAACCTGTCCTTTGTGTTAAGCTCGAACGAAAGTCCGGGGGACACTTACGGCATAAATAATGATATCTCCCTCCCGGGTCCGCATTCAACCGCATTCTGCTCCCCAACCAATGAGCGACGCCCTCCCTATCATCGAAAGTGACTGACAAGCACTCCATCAGCATCATATTTCCTAAACATAACAAGATTAGGTCGCATTGTGACGGCACTCAAAGCTAATTTACATTCTAATCTCCACACGTTTCCGTCCTATCTTCGAGTCTCTCTATTATGTCTAACGATGGCATTTTTATGCTACCCTATTTTTTAGAGACACGTCAAAGTGTAATGCGCATGCATCTCGAAATGGCGTTTCTGTAATAATGCCCGAGGGGAGAATGGTTGTTGGTGTATTTACATAAAAAAATTTTCTTTTTTCTTTTTTTTAACATCTGCGCGAGTGTAATAAACTTATTTAAATGACGCAATTTAAATGGTGAGGCGTGACACTGGTAATAAAACAGGCCACTCGAACGATTGTGTGAGAGAAAGAGAGAGAGAGAGAGAAAAAAAAAAGAAGGAATGTAAATACGAAGAAGGGAGAAGAAAAATGAAAAGGATTTATATATGTATAACGTTGGAAATATCTTGAATAATGTAACTCTCTCTCGCAAGAATGGCTCCACGTTGACAAGATATCGGATTAAAGAAGAGCGAGCGAGAGCGGACTATCAAATGAAAGACCGCGTCAAATGGAATTAGACACGGCTTGGCGGATTAACGCTTGGCTCGACGCGCCGTTAGAGGATAACAATTTAGAGTAAGCGCAAGTGGATTGACAGTGGCAGCGTTTGCGAAATGTTCGCGCGAGCCGTCATCTCGTATCGCACAATCTTGGCAATTATCTCGCTGATGTCATACGCATTTAAATAAGTCGACAAAATGCGATGGTGGTTTTTGCACGCGTGGTTTCGAACTTGTTGTTTTTCCAACTAAATTGCGCGCTCTCTCTCTCTCTCTCTCTCTCTTTTTGTGTGACTGCAGATCGGAGATGATAAAACTTATCGATAATTTGCTATAATTTTCGCCACAACTCTTATCTTTTTTCCCCCTCTGTCTCTATTGGTTCCTTTGTCCTCCAACGTGACAGATTGTGTAACCGTTTTTCTGTATCTGTAAGTACGTATCGTAAAACTGGCCGTATTATGAGAACCGTATAATGTCTCATTGTATCGGGGGATACACACGAGGCAAGAGGACACACGAATATCAACGTAAAGCGGGGCGAATCCGGGGCTCCGAGCAATCTCGCCAGTGGATCGGCCAGCGGATGACAGGTATCGACCTGGATCAACATCATTTTCCTGTGAAGTGCCACCAGCTCTATCCTGCCCCCCTTCTTCCCTGCCTGTCCGTACGTCTCTTCCCAGTCTATAACCTACGGCATGTGTATATAAGCTCACGCAGGGAGAGAGAGAGAGAGAGAGATCGAGTGAGAGAAGCTGATGAGAGGGACGAAAGGTAAGACGGAGAGAGGGAGAGAATTATTAGCTGGCTACTCTACTCCACTACCTACCGTGTTTCTTGATTACTATCGGCGCAGCTGCGCCCACAATTTGTGTTCCCCGTCAACCGTGCGTAAGAGAGCCGTCCGTCAACGTCGTGCCCATAACGACGCCACAGTATGATGCTGAGACGCCGCTGATAACCCGATATAGAGACACGTATTCGTCATAAAGCGCTCTCGTACGTAATGTATTCTTTTGTCTACCCGCGCGCGGGTCGTATCTTTGCAAACCGCAGCCGTACAGATTTAATAGTCCTCCGGATCTTTGACGGAGAGAAGACAACGACGGTTGGCGCGCGGACAGATCGTTAACAAGCAAGCGCGTCTATAAATCATAGTTCCGTCAATTAAGCACGATTAATGCAAGCATTATTTATCGGCTAGTAAATATCGGCGGGCGAACGTATAATCGCACAAAGACATATTTTACGCGTGCAAGTGGCAATTAAGTGGCAATGAGAGGAAGAGAGAGAGAGAGAGACGATAAAATTATCTCTTCCTGTGTCGATCCGCGGGCTCGCAACTCATGTGACAATTATATATACGCGTATATATATAGATGAGGCAGCGGTTACACAACCGCTAGAATAGATACAATGTATCATGTAAGCGCGTCTGTCTTCGCAAGACATAATTGCTTATTTTAACTGTTGGCGATTATTATTGAGAAAAGCCGGTGTCATAGTTACACATCTATCTTGGGCATCGCCAACACCTTCGGGCGTGACAAATTGCGCGTTGACATGTAACAGCGCGATTACATTGAATTGTAGGTTTTTTTTTCCTCGCCCCGCGAGATCGCCGGGCGTTATTCAACGGAATCGAGTCGCGAGCATAAAACTTACCTGTTATGACACAGCAATAATTTTCTTTATCGGTGTGTGTGTGTGCGCGCGCGCGCACGATGTGTGAATGAATAATAAGTTAGATGTGAAAGATGTAAACCGCATGACTTCCGGTGATTATACCGGAAATTCAAGAACGAAATAAATTGACTTTAAAGATTTATAGACGATTTCCAAAGTAATTTCAGTGCTTTTAAGACGCACCGCGCGCGCAATCACGTGTAATGCGCGACGTAAACGTAATTTTGCATTTTAACGTGTTTTGTTTTTTTTTTTTTTCATTCCTCGTTTCTGCGTTTTGCAGAACTTTCCAGATTTCGGTGTCGTACTCGGCGGTCTTTTTTCCCCACCCTGTTTAATCATAATTTTCGAGGTTATCTGGGCGGGACTGCGAACGTGGTAGAAATGGACCGGCATTCGTTTTGCGGCTGGAAGAGAAAAAATACAGGACAAGAGAGAAAGAGAGAGGGAGGAAGGGAGTGAGAGAAGTAGTTTGAAATTTACCGCCGGCGGACAGAGGAGTGGCTGCATGGCGGGCTGTCAGCTGTTTTCCGAATTCTGTCAATTCTTGTCAGTTGCATCGACCAGTTTAGCATAAAAATGCTGTTACGGTGGATGGTCGGCTTTCGAAGGCTTTGGCCGACATGGTACAAACGTATCGTATATCAAAGCAGGCGGTCACGAACGGGCGGGGGAGGGAGGAAATAAGAAAGGTTTTATTCTTTTTACGACTACGGTCGCCGTGGGCGGCGTCTGATATACGATCGGTGTTCAGCATTTTGTTGACGAAAAAGCTACCGCGTATATTAAAATGTAAAAAGTCTTTCTCTCGCGCACGTACACGCGAACATCTTCAACAACATATCTCACACACACACACGCACGCACACGAGTGCGAGTGAATCAACAATCTGCGAGTTTAAAATTTATGTACAATTTTATATCACGCTCTGCGATATTGTGCGTTTTCATTGCGAAATTCGCGACTCCTCGAGCATGTCCGCGCTTGTAATAACACGAGCGCAGGTGGGCGCTAGATCTAATCGAACACGCATACATGAATTTCTATTTCGGTCTTCAAACGGCGAGCTGCAAAAGCGAGCGAGCGGTCGACGCGCTTTCCCGGATTGAATTTCAAGTGTGCGAGAAACACGCGTACACGCAGAATCGTCGCTGATTTATCAGTCGGACGTATCGTCGGTCAGGTGTTAAACAAGCTGCCGTATAAAATTCCGCGAACGGAATTCATTAAACCCATTCCCCCTCTCCCCCTTTTCCGAAAACTGATATCCGCGCGCAACACCCCGGGAGCGGCGCAAATTTCAGAGTACGTCGTATTCGGGTTTTCGGGGGCCTATTCCCCGGATGCCTATTTAACTACTGTAGTTAACGTAATATGACATCCGCCGCGGCGAGCGATTACGGGGGAACACGCGATGCAAATTTACGGTATTATCGTAATAAACAGGTTATAAAGGTTGATAGCTTCCTCGTGTATTGAAATTACACCACACTGCCGTGCGGCTTTACACGTTCGCATCCCGCGCGCGCGCGCGTGTGTGTATACACGTGCGTTTTATGCGTGTCGCGTGTGTATATACGTGCGCGTTATTGCGCGCATGTATGTACGTCTCTTCGCGCACACACACACACGCACGCGCGCGCGCACGTCGGACGTATACAAACCGGGTACGTTATTAAGAATGTTAACGTATGCTCGTGACGGGCTGTCAGGAACCCCCTTATCCGGCTGAGCTCGCCTCGGCTGGCAGATATAAATATGCAATAGCGCTTGTCATGCGCAGCGCCTAATAATTGAATGTATAATAAAGAAGGCGTCGCTCGGTGTCATGCTGACAGACAGACTACAGAGAGACTACGAGCGAGAGGAGCGCGCAGACAAACGTCGACTGTCAATTTCATTTGCTTCTTCCAGCGAGTCGGCTGTCTGCTTATCTCGGACGTCTACCCGCGATTGCTCCCGATCGCCGAGGAACGTGGAATCGACGCTCTCTTCCTGTCCTTTGCGAGTCGTGCATTAATTACGAGATTTTTTATTTCGATCGGTGCTCTCTTTTCTCTCTCTCTCTTTCTCTTGATTCGTAATTATACTCAAAAGCGACACCTTCGACGCCACTCATCATCGTTTTTTTTTTTTTTTTTTTTTGTAAAGTGTTAATTAAAACGGAATCAGATTTCATATCCCTATTCTAGATCTGTGGAGTTACGCACGTCAGACAGAATATTTCGAATTCTTTTTTTTTTCTTTCCCTCTTCTCAAATCGTGACACGTTGCCGAACAGCGTCTGACGAGCGCGTAACGGGTGACGATAAAAATATCGTTCAAGCGCGCGCGCGCGCGCGGGCGATAGGACGGTGTGGCCTCTCTTTATCGCTCGCCGAAAGAAGAGGGCTGTAAACGGCCGCTTCGATATCCATTTGAGACTGAGTGTGCTCTCCACTTCCGTGACAGCTAGGCAAACACTGAGCTGACGTTTAGAATAGCTTTTATTTATTCTAGCTTGTTTATTTAGGCTGCCGGGGATCGCGTTACCTGAGAGGCTTTGAGTGGCAGCGGGAGGGAAGGCTACCGTGTCAGCACCGGAGACCTATTGTCACGCATCAAGCCGTTCGTCGGAGAATGCGAGCGCGTGACGCAAGCGATAACTGTGACATTTCGTGCATGAAGATTACGAGCTGCGGATTGAAAATAATATTTTGATTGTGAAATTTTCCCCGTTGTCGCACGTTCTCCCCCTTTCTCTCTCTCTCTCTCTCTCCTTCTTCATGTGGTTTCCGTCCGTCTCGACACTCCGAGCTGTGTTCTCTGGCTGCGTTTCAGAAAGGAAAGGAGAGAAAGAGAGAGAGAGAGAAAAAACGACGAGGCACGTGTAGCATATTTACAATGCGTCACTCCGTTGTTAAAGCCATTAATTTTCTAGCGTGCGCGCTTTCCGCGGAAGGCGAGAGAGAGAGAGAGAGAAAAAGAGAGAGTGAGCGAGAGGGGAAAGAATGTTTCTAGATCACCCGGTGTACTGAATACGAACTGGAGGCGTAATGTATTATACCGGCCGGGCAGGTATATTACAGAGACCCGCAGTTATGCGCGACGGGATATGATTGATGACAAGTCGTTGCCTGTTATGAATATAATATCGATCAATCACGCTATTTACCGGACGAATGCATAGGCCCACTCTATCATCCTCCCCATGGTTGCCTACCTACCTACCTACCCACCTTACCTATCCTATCTATATCTCTTCCGACGCGACCTGCTTCCATCTAAGCACGGACCCATTTTTCATTTATATACTCGCGGTAACGAATGATACGAATCCGCGTCGCGATTTCTTCGGACCGGCTCGCGCGCGACGAGAGCGAAATTGATAATCGCGTCGATATCGTGTCCATCACGCGCGTCGTTTATATGTACTATATCTCCGATATATGTATACGCTGTCGTGATATCAAGATTGTCCTAAATTATGAATATAACAAACCGGCGGCGAAGATCGTGCGATCTCGAAACATCTCTCTCTTTCTCTCTCTCTTGACTGATTCAGTAGCGAGCAATATGCTGCATTATTAATTCCGTGCGCACTCGCTCGGCGTTTCTCGCTTAACGAGCTCTTGTATCAAAACGGAAGTTGATTAAGAGTGATTTATGATCGCGGAACTTACGTTTTTATGGAAGGTAACAGAAAGAGAGAGAAAGAGGTGGAACGGAAACCGCGGCTTTTTATGGCAGAAAAACGATTACCATTCACGCAAGTCTTACATTTCAGCGCGCATTAATTACAACTTGAAGTGCAGAAATTAACAAAGTGCCATTAAAGCGACGTGATGTACGACAACACAACAAGCTGAGGCGAGGGGGCCGTGGAAACCCGCTTCAAACTCTCCTCACGCGAACGAATGACTTTTATTGGCGAGGGAAGCAATCGCCGGGATTGTCGTAAATACACATTTATTTGTAAAAAAAAAAGAACGAAGGAAGAAAGAAAAAATAAAATACACGCGACTATATCAACGATTTACGGTTAGAAATATTCATTATGTATCGGACATTTCTCCGTGTCGGACTGCGAAGAGCCGCGCGCTTGATAAAATATTCGCACGCGAATATAAAACGAGACAGAGACGACGTTCAATTAACAACATTTCGTTCGCGTGCGTGTCGCGCGCACATTTTCACGAGACACGAGTTAACGTCGCGACGTGTCGGTGAAATATAGGAAGGCGAAATTCATATATATTTCTCAGCTAGAGAGAGAAAAGTTTCGCCCGGAGTCCACCGCCGAGGTCCGGAGTCTCTCGCGCGCTCTGGAGTTGCGAGATAGACGGTGTTCAATAATAAGCGAAGCCTCGTTAAACTCTTGATAATAGGGTGATTATTTCTTGTTTCGCGAGTCCTTCCAGCAATTCTGGTCTCGCCTCGAGTGCCTTTTAGCCCGTTCTTTGTGGAGCACGAAGCGTTCGTACGGAAAAGGAGGCAGCCTCGTGGAAGGAGGAGGCGTGGCTCCTCTCTCGGTGCCGTGCTAACGACTCTCGCGAAATCGTTCCCCCTGTGCTTCTCTCTCTCTCCTCTCTCTCTCTCTCTCTCAGCGCCATCTTGAAGATCCCGACGTGACGTTAAACGAACTATGCCCGGAGAGCAGCGAGCAAGTTCGAAACGAGGCGGTAACGACGAGGAGGTTGCGCCGTGCGCGAGTCATTTATCACTCGGTCCGTACTTAAGCTGCGTTTCCCTGTCGGGAACAATTGAATTTCGGGATTCCCCGAGTCTCGCAGCCATTGTAAACAAAGGTGTTCGCAGTTTACGATTAGGCTACCGTCAGTCATCAAAGATCCGCTCCGGTCGAGGTTGTTGTTCGTCTCTCAGTCAACGAAGAACAATTTTATAGTCTGACACGCTTTTAAAGAGAACCAAAAAAAAAAAACTAAAAAAAAAATATACATCAACCTATTTTAAGCGCACGAGTCTCGTGTTAGTCAGCGCCAGTCAATACTCGTTGCCACGAGTTGTCGTCGAGCTGTCACGAGGTATTTCGATTTCGGAGTGACAGAAAAATAAATCGCGTCTCCTCCGGTAATAAATCACGATTCAATTCCACGGTGGGTTCCGACCCAAATTAACGTTGACGAGGATAATCTGTAAAATGTTTGCCTTGCCCCCCCACCGGCGCGCCGCGCGGATTTGCCGTGGATATGGCAAAAGATATACACATGCACCTCATGCGCCCGCCCCGGGGCGCTATC
The DNA here is from genome assembly GCA_014825455.1 of Pseudomyrmex pallidus. Lineage (NCBI taxonomy): Eukaryota > Metazoa > Arthropoda > Insecta > Hymenoptera > Formicidae > Pseudomyrmex > Pseudomyrmex pallidus. Next base: position 19,252 of record QVNV01002352.1, read on the forward strand.
TGATCATCGTTTTCCGTGCGTTGTCTCGTACAACAGGGCGGTAACGGGGCTCACCCGACTATCGGAAGCTTATGCGCATTCTTTTTTTTGGCCAACAAAAGGTCGTTAAAAATCCGTTAGATGCGGCTGTCAGATAGGCGCAGCGCTAGCGTGGTTACGAGAGAGGAGCTCTCAAGTTGAGCTCTTTGTGCGTGATTTGAATGCAATCCGAGGGATGGTGCAGGGCAGGGCAGGGTACGCGGTAGGTAGCTTCGCGGGAAGTAGAAGAGGGGTGAGGAGGAGACGAGGTGCGGATTGAAGGGAGAGAGGAACTCGTGGCAGGGGTTTGGCGGCGCTAATCTCCGATCAGTGTCGAGAGCGTAACGCGATCCGACGCGACGTGACGTGATCCAGACTCGATAGCCAAGCGAATACGAGCCCGCTCGCTGCACACACAGCCCGATGCGCACCGTGTCGAGAAGGGCAAAGCTGCCGGGGGCTTTACAAAGCGTAGTGTGCTAAGTTCGACATGGATGGGTTCACGTGACGTATCTTGCCAAATTGGACTACTTATCGCCGGGAAATCGCGGGTACACACGCGGTGGTGACGAAATTAATATCTCGATGACGGGCGCGACAACGATCGGGTGGTTTTCGCGCGAGGTTTCGCGTGTTGACGATTTTAGGGTTTTTCTCAACAGCAGCGGTTTCTTTTTTCTTTGATTCGTCGTCGCATTATACGTTTTTTCTTCCGTATTTTTCATTCGAGATTAAAAGAGATTCTGTAAATCACTGATATGACGTAAAGAGAGAGATACGTAAATCGCTGATTTTTTTCAACAAACAAAAAAGTAATTAACATTTTAGTGGCGTTACACTCGAAAGTTTTTTCCTTCTTTTTTTTTTTTTTTTTTTAATTTCCGTGTCAAAGAATGCGTGCGCCGAAGCGAGAGCGGCTAATCGCGTTTGTTGGCTTGCGGATTATATTTTGGAAACGCGTGTGTGTGTTGTGCGCAGGGTGAGCGTCAAGAGTCGCGCCACCCTTGCGTGCAGCCAAGCGCTTGTAATACAAACTCCAATGTAGTATGTAGTACCCACACGATGCTGTCACAAGTGCTCACACGTCATTGTGACATTGTGAGCGCCCACGGGAGTGTGAGGAACCAGTTGTCGAGAGCAACAGCTGCTCGACCCGTAACCCACATACATCACCGCACGTCATTGTTCGCAGCGTGCATTATTCGAAACAGGTATGGGGGACGCACCTTGGCGTTACGTCACCAAGGGAGACACTAGAGCTAATGGATGTACGTCACCGCTGGGCCGAGAAATGACCGATGGTGTTGCGCAATCGCACACGAAACTCACGATCCTATTTGCGGCGACGATTTTTCCCCCGACGATGTCTTGTTATACGATCGAAGAGTGACGACGAATAGTTTCATGTCTCGGCGGAATTTTGTGTGTTTTTTTTTTGCAAGAGAAAGATTTAAATGGCATTCTTTGACGAGACACACAGTTGACGTTTATTCAGTCATGTCTTGATGTACCGCGCCCTTCATGCGAGATACGCATAAGAATGACGAAATAAATATATCATCACGCATATACACACACGCCTACAGCAATCTATTAAGTTATGATGATTTGTATCCCTTTTCCCCGCAAACTACATCAGTCAAATTCCGCAATTCGTTTCCCTCGCTGCGGCTTTTCGGTAGCGAGCGGCGAAACGTCAGGTAGATTTGTAGGTGGAAACAAGGCCGTCTGTCACGTGGCGCAGCTTTGACGTGCTGTCGCCGGGGCGGGAGATAAAATGCGTTTCCATTTCCTCGCGCAGAGGCAGTACGACGCGGCGGCGACGGCGACGGCGGCGGCGGCGGCGGTGGCGGTGGTGGCGGTGCCCCTCGTGCAATTTCAATATGAAACTGTGAATAATGCATGCCGGGGGATTCCGAGCCGCCGACATCGTCACGCAGCTCACATCCTCTCCGCGATGTAAAACTGAGATAGATGGAACGCGGTAAGTTTGAATAATGAGCGCCCGTAACGATGATACGACGGCTACTCCCGCGAGCGTCACCTCGTGCCGCGGTAGCGCGGCGCTCGGAGCCGAGAGAGAGAGAGAGAGAGAGAGAGAGAGAGAGAGAGAGAGAGAGAGAGAAAGTCAGTCTAGCCGACTCATTAGCCAGTCCACTGAAGGCCATTTATCATTCAAGACCTCGGCGCGGTATATAGTCCCGCCACGATACATTGTACCTACCTCTTGATTCTTCCATCAGCTGTGTGCGAAATTTATGTCTCTCTTCTTCCCCCTCCCCCTTCCTCCTCTTTTCCGTAACGTTTCCTTGAACGTCTTTCCGCGAGACGTTCACCAGGTTTCCCGTCGACTGTTTGGCTTTCAACTCGCTTTACACGCGCGTTTTACTCGGATCAATACACGCGCGTACACAGCTCGCGAAATATAAAACTACTGTTATGTGCGTTATTTATAGCGTTTAGAAATATAGCTTCTCCGATACTTCATACTTGACGGTTTAAAGTGTTTGTGGATAGGATGAGTCATGCCGTCTTGCACGCTGAGACATCGCGTCTCAATATTGCGAGACTGAAGTTACTTTGCATCTCGCGCCTGTCTCTCGGCTTACTCGGATACGATCTTCCCACGAATTTTCGCGAAACAAGAGATGGGATTAACATTATATCTCTCACCGATAATCCGCGCGTCTCCGAGTATTTCTTTATATAAAATATTATTAGGAACGCGGTCGTCACACGTCGACCAACGAATAATCAGCGATTGCGTCAGACGCGTCGGTAAGCACCGATCGGAGGGATTAAACGTTTCGTGGAGACGAGTAAGCAAGGTGAGTTTCGAAGCGATTAGCGGGACGCTTTTAGACGCGGAACGGAAAGTGAATATCCCGCCAAGTCGTTTCGCGAGTAAGTGGAGAAACCGACCGGTCGAACCGCGGCGGATATTAGGAGGGCACTCGACGTGGCGAGTGGAAACAAGTACAATGGGTTCGCGCCTTCCTAATCCCGTGGAATCTCCCGGCCATATGTAAGGATTACGTTGGTCCGACTCAACATGGTCGCGTTGTCGCGCTAAAGCCGCGGACCTACCATTAGCCAGTGGCGTTTCTCCGGACTGGTCGGGTCCACAAGCTTAGAGACGCTATCAGCGATGGCTTAGCCGGCCTTCTTTCTATCTCATCCCGTGATCCGACTAGGTGGTACTTGGTCCCCGGTTACAGCGCGTTCGTCGCGATGCTCCGGGTGGCGTAACGAGCCGATAGTTATCTTCATCGCGGCGCTGAGGGCGATAGCGCGGTTCCGAATAGGTACGTGGAATACCGGCAATTGGTAAAAGGAATAGCACCTGCCAAGGTAAGACGGTGCTTGGCAAAAGGCTTACGACTGAGACCGGACGCTTTGCGCTATGTTCATTATGATCGCCCTTCTCGTCGAGGGAAAATAAAACGTTGCGACGTTTATTTTCTTAAGTATGCGGTAAAGAAGTTGAATTAATTAATAGACGCAAACTAATGAACGACGGAACTGTGGAATTAAAATGTTCGTGTCTGTAGAAAAAAAAAAAACATCAAAGAAAAAGTTCTGATCTGCGAAAGAAAAAAAAATACATATAATTTAAGATTATTACAATTAAAATCGCATATTTTTGTTTTTACGGAGAAGCATCAGTTGTGAATAATACAACGAACATTTCACTCGCGCGAGGTGATTACAAGTTGGCCGGAAAACGCGTCGAGTGGAAATTCGATTCGCGTCACTCATCGACAGCGAAAAGTCATCTTGAAAGCCGCGACCTGTCACCGCTTCCGCACCTCGGTTCACCGTCCTATTCACGACGTCCGAGCCGTTGAAGGACAGCTCTTGGCAGCGTAGAAGCACAGCGACAGGAAGCTGTGCCGCTGAGTGGATCCCGCGTTGTGTCAGAAAGCGAAGCGCGCCGCGCTCACGTTAATTTGATTTTACCCCCGACGCATTTTGGTAACGGGGCTCGTCCCTCGTCTTTCCCTTCTCGCCAGCAACCTCGAGGTCGCGACGTCGAGCGTTACGTGTCTGCGGAAGACGGGACCGGGCAATTTATCAATCCACGAGCGAGAGAACGACTTCTGGCCGGGCGGGTAATTTAACAAGATTGATGCGAAGCCGACATGCCACAGTTTCGCAGCTCCCTGTGAAGGGGAGAGGCCCGGGGAGCGCGGGGTAGATATAGGTAGCCCGGGAGTGTTAGAGTCGAGACGGGACGAGGGGGTTGACGTGTTGGTGCCGTCGGAGCGGGTGGCGTAAAGGGTGGCAAGCCAGACGTGTGAGCGACTGGTTATTAGGAGGCAGCCTCATCACGCAGAGCCCGGCGCGCAGAATCACGCGGGCATTAAAACAACGCCGCGCGACTGATGGCGGTTGCTAACACCGTCGCGGCTGCCAGATTTGCTCGGCTCGCGTAACGTGCCCTTTTGACAAATGTCGGTTTATCGTTATGAAGTTCGCGAGGAAGTAAATGAAGTTGGACGGTTCTTCTCTCTTTCCTGTTTCTTTTTTTTTATTTTTTTTGTTTTTTTTTTATCTTCCCTCTGACAGGGGAGTTTTAGACGGAACTGCCGCTCTATATTTATCCCGCGTTGATTAACATCACGACAATTCATCATTTTGAAATGTGAAGGCTGTCGGCGTGCATACGAAATACATGTGAAATGCACGACGTTGACGCGCGCGCGCGCGTGTGTGTGTGTGTGAGAACACTGAGGAACACATTATAAATGCGGCATCTCATACGCGATGTAATTTCACATCTATATTTCAATGCTTATTATAGTGCTCGCTGTCCTTCTCTCTTTTATGAAAAAAAAAAAAATATATATATATTTATAATATATTTGCAGTAAAAACCGTCACGGTAGATCTCAATTTTACTTCGTGGAATACAAGCGTTTCCTTAATATTATATTCATGATTTTCTCTCGCGAACTGCGATGGCGCGATACACACGCCGGGGTTTTAGAAGCTTCGACACGATCATTTACTCTTATATTAAAACTACCATATAGAGAGAGAGAGTAACATGACTGGCCATAAGTCTACGCACGTATAGGGCGCACGGTCATATATTATGGCAAGAGTTCGTAAATATCGAGGGAGAGAACAAACGGCGTGAAAATGAAGGAGGGTGGGCACGCTCGTTAATCATTTCCTTTATGTTTGAGGGCGAGACTTACGAAGATACGGCGAACAAAGACCTCTTGCATGTAAAACACGCCCGTGAGCTTTTATGAGCGCCTATCAGAAACGTTAACGAACTTGGTGCGATCCTTTTGACAGTGTGATGACAATATAATTCCTTCCTAAAAAAAAAAAAAAGAAGAAAACAGTGTCCATTTACTTTGCACAGATTTCTTTTCAAGCGTGTGTGTGTTTTACTTCGAAAACTTAATTTTAAACGGAAATTTTGTTATAACAATGACAAGGCAGGTCGGTTTCGAGCAAGACAGATGGTAAATAATATTCAAAAATATATTACGTTAAATTTTATACAATAAAGATGTACAAAATTTAACGTAATATATTTTTGAATATTATTTACCACCTCTTTTGCTCGAAACCGACCTTATCATTGGTATTCGCAAAGCGAGCGGTTTTGAATTTATTTGGAAACTTTATAATCTATATAAACATTCGCAGTATAGAGTCCTTGTCCTCTCTCAGGTGTAAATAAATCCAAGTAATAAAGAACGAAAGTAACTCCCATCTCTCTCTTTCTCTCTCTATTTATTTTATCCCACTCTAATCTATGCAGCCCGGCCGCAGAGTTTTCACGCTCGGTAATGGCGGGTAACCACGATCCTTCGTCTAGACGACGTTCGTGCAATTATTCACCCACGCACGGGGATGATCCAGCGAACCGTCAAGGGCAGTAGCAAGTGCAAGAGGGAAGCAATATTAATTGGCTCGTTTATTGCGACGTGGGTGGCCGCGGGCGCTTGGTTTCTCCGTCAACTTTCAGTCGGGGAGAGTTGTGGGTGGCTTGCTCGCTGTAAGGGTTGCGGGGGTAATCTGGCGCACGACGTGCCGCAGTAAATCACCGGGCCAGCTTTCCGTTCTCGCTCTCGCGTCCTCCTCCTCCTCCTCCGTCTCGACTACCCTTTTCACCTCCGAATCTTGCTTCTCCATTTCCGCGCACAAGCAGTTCCGCCGTTTCTCTTTACGTAGTCGAATGCGCAATCATCGTTTTTGCGGCGTTTACCCATTTTGTATTTTTTTTTTTTCCCCAAAGGTGAATTCGCCGATTAGCTTATCGCCTTCGTACACAGAATCTCACTTTATCTGCTGCTCAACAAGTACCTACCGCTTGTATTTCGCGAGTTTACAATCGCGCGGGCTATTTTCCCAAGCTTCACGAAGCCCGGGGCTCTATTGTTCTTCAGCTCGTACGTACGTTGAAAATTGATTTTCTCCCCGTGTTCGCAATTCGGAAGGATCGTTCGGCATCGTTCGCGCAAAGATAATCGCCCTCTTTTTTTTTTTTTTTTTTTTTTTTTTTTTTTTTTTTTTTTTTTTTTTTTTTTTTTTTTTTTTCTCCTTGCTCGCTCCGCACGAGCGCTAACGCGGCTATATCTTAAATGCATTCTGGAAATTGGCCGCGATATCGACGCCAATTTATCGCCGTGGAACGCGGAACGCCTGGCGGGAGTTACGCGGCCGACTTGGGTAAAACGGGGGGGCCGCTTGTCGTCGCTACGGTAACGCTACGGCACTAGCGGGCGCGAACATTTGAATAATTCGGCCGTTTACAGGCGGACTTACAACGATGCCCGCGCGCATACACCAAGATTATGGCCGCTACTTACCGCGCGCGGCCTGGCCGATCTTCGGGAAACGCGAGGACAGAGAAAGCGAAAAGACGTGGAAGAGAGGAACGAGGAGAGCGGACGAGAGAGAGGTCTCTCGTTGTGTCCGTTTTCGCGTAGCGTGAAAGTGGACGTGCTTTTTTCAACGCGCCGACTCTCGCGGGTGCTTTATGGCGATCGTTTGCGCGCGGCAAATGGCACAGAAACGAGATCGAATGCTACCGCTCGGTGAACCGTCGGGATTGAAATATGATCGAGGGGGCGAATGGTGTTATGGGTCCATTTTATATAAGTGATACGTAAACGTAATTTTATTCGGGAGATTGAAGCGGGATCGATCACGCCGAGGGGAGTTTATTACTCCCGCGCGCTGGTGTTTTTTTCGCGCGCGCGCGAAATTATTTCGTATCGAAATTTCTTTTCTGCGATGTCACTGAAACATTTTAAAGCGGACAGCAAAAATCATCGTCGTTCGGTCGTACGGTTAATGATACTTATCGGGACGTCACGCCATCCCGTTCGACTCGCGTTGTGCAATATGTAAAATTATGAAAATTTATGTCCTCGTTTTGTGAAGAAACACGAAGTTATGAATCGAAGCGCATAAAAAGATCCGCGGTAGGAATAAAATTAGGCCGCGGGCACCGAGATGGATGGCATACTCACTCCGTAGGTATTTATCTTATGCAAATCGCGCAGTGGCGTAGCCACGCGAACCGTCCGGCCCGGTTGCTGCGTGCGCGTCCGCGCGCGCGCGCCAGTTTTTGCCGCCGACTGTATCTGACACAGTTTTGTCACGATGAATTTACATTCAGATGGTGCTATCTAATCCGCAGTAAGTTAAAAAATTTACGGCTTTCGGTAAATCACTGCGCAAGCCTGCCTGCTTACTCTCGCGAGCGAAACAGAACCCGTGCGCCTGAATTGTTTATGATCCTGCCGTAAAACAATGATATGAGAGATTATAACTCAGCGAATGGTGAAGTTCCTTTTGCGCGCGAGACGCTCTCTTTCTCTTTCATTTCCATTCGTGTGAAAGTTATGGCATCTCGATTTGTCAGAGACGGTTTGCGCGATATGCGTATTTTCCTTTTCTATCTACCCATTAATTCGGCAAAAGTAATCAATTTTTTACGGATATCGGTAACGTTTTTTTTTTCGAGTGTTGCGAAAAAAAACGATAAAGTTCTTAACGACGTAATATTTTATAATATGTTTTGTGTCTTTTAGCGCTTGTTAAATATTTGGAAGGTACGCGAGAAAGGATTCAAAAGTATGTAAAATATTGACTACACTGGTATTTCGTTTGTTTGTTTTTTTTCTTTTTCGAACTGTCGTTCATTTTTGAAGAGTATCACATTACAATGAATATCGCATTACAGACGTTTTATAAACGATTTTAAGAGAGAAAAAAACGTGAGAATATGTGTGAGAAGTTAATATTAAATGCGGCATCAATCATTTCGCACGTATGAATGTAAGGTTCACACATCCATAAATGATGGGTGTCTGTATGAAGGATATTCAATTTCCTGTGTCGTATGCAACGTTATATCGATCAACTGTACACCCGACAAAGCTCTCGAAACGCGCACCTATATATTTCGTGAACTTCGATATATATATATATATATTTTTTTTTCTCGTGATATATTTCGCGCGCGTATTTTGTGCGCAACGGTGAAAATATTTAACGAACTTATTCTCATGCGATCATACAAAAGATATACTTTTTTTCTGTTTCAAATATACACGCGAACATTTAATGTTGCATTTCGCTGACTCTCTTTTCAATGTTAAAATACAACAAGCACGTATCGAAATTTTTTTTTAAATTAAATTAATTAAAGTTGCTTTTCTGTGCCGGATGTGGCACGGGGCTTTTACAATTCGCCCGCTGGGTTTCTCTCGCTTATTCTTCCCGTCGACGTTGTTACGCCACTGAGTCGTAATTTACCCGGAGCGTTTATGGCATTGTTGTGAAGCAGTGCTTGGCGTCGTCTTATAAAACCAATTTCGCGGGTATTATGCAAGCTGTCAGTCCCGTAGGTGAGTTATGGCAAACGTAGCCTGAAGCACAAACATGTATTATCGTCTACCAGCGATCCTTATATTTACATCAACAACATTCGCGTTATAATTTGAAATTACTGCTTCTTGTCTCTGCCGTAGCATGTGTTATCAATCTGCCTTTCAGACGTGCACATTGCCACGAGGATTTATTATGCGTATATTTAATTGCATGACAAAATCGCGATATACTCGGTATCCGCTTTAAAAAAAGAAAACAAAAAACAAGAGCAAAAAAATACGCGATGTGCGCAAAATTTCTATTTGCGGGAATAACATTACGTTACGTAATAATGTAAATAGATGTTTGACGCAAGTGCAAATATAAAAATAACTTTGGCGGAATACGCGAATCGTGTGTGATTTTCTTTTTTTCGCGGAGAGACGCGCGTCTTATCCCGCAAAGAGACCTCAACTTATCTTATTCCTGTTTATGGACGGACTCATAAGCGCGCGTGTAGAGCAGGATAGATAGGTGGAAAGTTTATATCCCGGCCTCCCGTTTCTCAGGATCGATTGGTCAATAAAGCAGCGGTGTGCACTCCTCACAACTGGCCGGGCGGACGACCAATATCTGAACGTCGTGTTTAACTCCATTGGAATATACGACGCTATATCCGGAATTTCGTTCCAGACCGTTAAGACACTAGATTCCACTTTATCGGCACTGTAATGGTTATATAGCCGTTAAAGTTGCCCCTCATACAACTTTTCCAATCTTATCTTCACGTATGGGCTTCCCCATCCCTCCCCACACACATCCTCCCCGCGTCGCGTCGCGTCGCGACCATCCTTGGGTACCCACTCCACACTCGGCGAGAAAAAGCGGAAAGGATTTAGTTAAATTGGACTGCATGCGAGAAGTCGTCGACGAGATTTGTACGAACATCAGAGAGCGCTGACCGTTGTAAAAGTGTTCTCTCTCGCAAGGAGCGCCGGGCGTGAGCGAGGGGATTGGAAACGGGGGATCGGGACGGCAATGGAAGAGAAGAAACGCGTCTTTCACCTTTCTTTCTATTTAGGGGTTGCCATTGAGCGCGTCGGTGACCAGGTTGTCAATACGTGTTCGGCATCCGACCACGAGATTTCTCCCCACCTACCTTCTTCAACAATCGAGTCTCGAGATTGTATGGTATTTCTTGTTGGATTGTTGGAATCTGCCTAAGTCGATTCGTTCCTCCCGTCCCGATGCTCCTTTCGACGCGATATTCTCGGACTTTTACCGTCCATCGATATTTGCACATTTATTAATATTCGATATCGAAAGCAATCGAAAGAAATAATGCTAACTGTTAGATTGTTGTTATTATTCGTGCTTTAATTTGAAACATTTGTTTTTTGTGACGTTGTAAAATTTATAGTGCGCATTTTTTTTTTATATTTTCGTTATAATAAAGATACGTTTTGTTTTTTTTTAACCGGTGTCGTTTCACATCGAATTTTATATTCCACTCACAAACGTGATCACGAAAAAAAAATAAAGTTCTATTTTAAACACCGCTCTAGTGTAGGCGCGCGTGTACAGTAGGACAGTGAACTTGCCAAATGCCGGGTATTACTGTCTCGTGCCAAGACGGTAACAATTTCACGGAGTCGATTACGGTCAGTTGGTGCAGCTAATCGCCAGTTTCATAATCACCTAGTAATGCTCTGGTTATAAAGAATTATTTTCGTACACAAAGCCGCGTGTAATGTAAAAGAGCTCGCGCAATCTGTCATAAATTTAAATAATTCAGTTCTAAATATACGAGCAAAAGCGCATAAATCCCGTTGCAACGTTACGAGAGAGAGAGAAATCTCACTGTTCTCCAATACCGTCTCTCTCGCGAGTAATTAAAATGTAATTAAAATCATGTTTGGCGTGCTGCAAAAATATCGATTGCGTATAACTCCAGCACGTCGCTCGGAATTGATCGACGAGGCTAATCATCCATCTCCTGACTAATGACTTGTTTATGAAAGTTTCTTACGACGCGAATCAATCTTATCCTTCATAGACACCGCGCTAAACTAGGTGGATAAGCACGAACACGGCGGAACACGGTGAAGACTACCGCGCTTCGAGGCGCCGTCGTCCGACGAGAGAGGAAGAGAGAGAGAGAGAGAGAGGGAGTGTGTGGCCGGGCAACGTGTCGCGACTAATGGGGTGAAAATCACTTAACCCCTCGTCAGTGCGCCAACCCCGAACGCGCGTTATTCAATTCGCGCTTAAGCCAACGATAATAACATCAGCCGCCAGCAGGCAGCGCGCGAAGTCGAGAGCTTGACGTAGCGTTGAAGATTTACGGTCGCCGGCCGGGGCATGCATCCTGTATGAATGGCGGGGCAGCTTGTAATAATTCAACTCCGCGGCCACACCTCGGCCACTTCCCGTCTGCAGTCTGGCAGGGCACGACCACCGAGCGGACTGCTGTGCTCCGCTGCGGAGGGATTTCCGGTAGCTGCGCGGTCGACATCTCTCCTCCTCTCGTCGCAGCCTCACCTACCTACCCCTAGGCTTCGTTCCTTCTCTGTTCCGCGCCCAGGAATCTCTCTCCCTCTTCCTCTCTCTCTCCCCCTCTCCCTCCCTTTCACCCCGCGAAGCGACACCCACACGCACGCGAATCATGCATCTTCCCTCTCTCTCTCTCTCTCTTTCTTCCTCTCTCTTCCTCTCACCGCTGCTCGCTTTCCGTTCCTTCTCTCTCTCGCTCTTCCCTCCTCTCCCTCCGTTTTTCTCTCCTTCTCCTCGCCACATCCACGCCCCCGGACAGCCACCCTTATCCGAGAGAGCCCGAGCCGAGAGAGCGAAGAGCTCTGATATATCGGCCGCACACATTGCACTGGATGGAACGCAATATGTCCGCCGAGAAAGGCAATAACCATTAGGTCCCGAGAAAACTGCCCCATTTCAAACGACACGAACGGTCGAATATCAGGAAATTTATATCTGGTAGCCTCTCTCTCTCCCCTTTTCCTCCCCCCCCTCGCCGACCTTCGTATCCTTCGGCGAACCAGAGCGCGAGTCGTCGAGAGATCGGGCTGGCGTTCGGAGACTTCTAGACACACCGTGCGGAGTGGAAGAGGTTATAAACGTGCAGGCAACTCACCACGAAGAAAAAGAGTGAGACAGAGAAAGATCGTGGAAGCCAAAGTTTGGCGAGGACAACGCGGGGTTGGTCGGCCCGCTGTGACGCGCTTTATACGATCGGATATGAAGTGGCGGTCACGTGCTCGTGGCCAACCGACGACGTTACCCACTCGGTTACACGAACCCGATCGACTACACCAGTTGGGGTTCTCCAGACATCAGACGGTCCATTTAGCCGCGGGAGTATTTCGGGAGCGAGATTATGGCAACCGGGACCGACACGAGAGTTGTGACGCTTCTTCTCAAGCCGCGATACGACAACTGGAGAGAAGATTAAGTCCATGTGGTACAGCATCGAGGATAATTTAATCATCGTTTTAATTTATTTAAAAAAAAAAAACACGCACACACATATTTATACACGATGTCGGTGCCATCAAATTGATGGCTGAAAAAAAAGAAAAATACAGGCAATATATTGCTGGTTCTAAAATACTTATAGCGACAAGAATTTATCATCCGATGTCGCTACTCTCGATGAAATCTTTACACGCGAATCCACAACGTCTTAAGTTATAGCTCCGGCCATAAGAGAGAAGGGATTCTATTACCGCTCGCGCCGTACCGTGACGTAATCTACGTTTCCGAGGTCCGAATATTTATGTTGTCGATAAAAGATAAACACATTATCCGCACGTTATAAACGACGGATTTACGGGCCGGGTTGAAGCGTAGGCGTCGCGCCGTCGACCGCTGGAGAAATATTACACATTGCTCTTTCCGCGCGACGACGGCCGAGAACTGTCGCGTAACAAATGTCCGCGCCCGACACTCATAAACTAGACTCATACTAAAAGCCTTCGTCGTCCTTGTTCGCTCCATGTATTTTCGTACGCGCGCGCGCGCGCAAAGGTCTTGGATCTATTTTATGTCTCGCTCGTTTCTCCGAACCTCATGCATTTTCGGCGCATCTATCACCCAAAATCCAATGCCACAAATCACGCGGACGTCGATACATTAGATAAACTGTTTCGTCGGAAGTAGACCCTTGGAGGGGGGAGTTAATAAAAAATAATCTCGAAAATTTATGTACGCGGCATCTGCTTCTGACTTTAGATTCCGAGGTCTCGTACTTGCGAGGTGAATGCCTGCTCGTCACGCGCACTCCTAATCCGTGTATATAACGTGACAGCTTTTGAACGCGCGACAGCCAGAGAGAGAGAGAGAAAGGATACGCGCGGCGGACAAATGGTATTATCTTGCGGTACACCCAATTTAGAGCACAATGGAAGGGACTGGAATAATCGCGTGATGTGCCGACGACAGTGTCTTGGAGCTCGAGGGGTACTGTGAAAACGCCGCACATTAAGAGGCGAGAATCGACGTGTCCGCGGTATGTCGTAACTGTCGCGGCGCGAAGAGAGCCGCGCACACGGGAGAGAACGAGAGAAGAGAATCCAGGACGAGAGGCAGCACGTTGCTGCTGCTGCTGCTGGTCTGCGGACAGAAATTGCTTTTCCCCTATAAGGCGCCATTATCACGCACCATCTTGCTCGAATGGCTCCGTAAAATGCCAAACCGGGGAACTCGGTATTGCTGTGTCCAGCGCTGCGGTCAGCTCCGATCGTGGCAAAAACTCCTCGCCCGCCACCCTCGGTCTTCTTGCCGTCTCCTTCCGTTTCCCTCCCCCCCCTCCGCGCGCCGGTCTTTCCGCAACGGCGCGATTGTGCGGCGAAATTGTGGTTGCTCTTTCTCCTCGTGTCGTCCGTGTCCTCTTTACATCGTCTGCGATCGCCGTCGTCTCCTTCCAGGGGCGGCGCGAGAGCACTTTTCTTCGAGGGTGTGCCGAGAGGCGAGAGGAGAGCGTCAGTTGGCGCTGGGAGAAAAAGGAAAGGGAAGACACGGCGGAGGAAGGAAAAAAAAAAAAAGAAGAAGAAACGCGGGTAATATCGGTGGACAGTACTTGTGTTGTTACGCCGAGCGTAATAACACAACTTCTGGCCGAACGATGCCGTTCGTTCAGAAGTCGGTCGACAGTTTGCAGGCGAAATGTTAATGACGTACTTTTTTTTCCTTCCTTCTCTTCTTTTTTGCGAATTATACAAAGAATCTCTCGGAGGAATGTTATACTAATGCGCTTTCTTGTACAAATATTATCGCTTAGTCACGACGCATTCATATTCTTCATGATTTATCATTCGGTTCGGTTAGAAAATCTACGGACTGCACGGAGGTGGAGGAAGTTATATTCCCCCCGTCCCTTTCGGCTTTCTCTCCTCTCTGCTTGGTCTCTCTTCTCGGAGAGACTAATGAAGAGTTGACGGAGACGAAACGGCCTTATTTGCGACAATGCCGGGGTTTCTATGCTACCTCCATACAGATGTCAGATAGTCTACGTGCGCGGCGTCGTCATCGCCGCACAATACGAATTCATCCGTAGGTATCTCCCGCCGTGAATTCCGGCGTGCCACCGTAGTCGTCGTCGTCGTCGTCGTCGTTGTGGGAGACGCAGTCAATATCTATCGCCTTTCACACGAGCACTACGAGCTGTCTAACTAAAATTAATTACTCGTCCCGTGGCTGCGCCGTCGTTCATCGCACACACATCTCGCTATTTATAACACACCTTCCCTCCCTCTCACGACACACGCTGAGTCGAATTTTCGAGCTTGCATTGTTGTCGAGACGCGTCTTTTTTTTTCAGATAAATTACAAATCGTCCGAAACGCGACTGCGGAGCAAAAAAGATACGTATCGTTTTTTTTCTCTCAGACGAGCGAACCGATAGGGTGTATAACGGCTTGTTTCTCAAAATTATCCGCTTTTGGAATCTGCGTTGAATCGCGACTTATACGGTGCGATGTGTCGCGCGCATTATATAGACTTACTTACATAAGCGACGCGGGGGGGTTGCGAAACTTTTCGAAATCTCATAAGCCAGCAACAGTAAATTTTACAATCGCCGCTCCCGCAGCGTTTTCTCCCAAAACTTCCTACCTTTCAAATCCCCCACATACAGTTAACCTATCTTCGAAAAGCGTCAAATATATATTTCGATTCTACGATGCGGAGGGCTAGACCAGGAGGAAGCAATATCGTCCGTGATCGTACGCGAACGAAATCGAAAAACTTTCAATCCTCGGAGGAGCTATCGTTAGAAATTCGATCAATGGGCGCGCGCGCACGCTACAACTGTACGTCGCGTGACAATGTAATTGCACCCTCGAGATGCACCCGCGTCATGTAGAGACGGTAATGCCGTAATAACCGGGGTGTTTTTGCGAAGATGACTTTCGCCATCTTGGAAAATCAACGCGGTACGCACGTAAGTAAAAAGATGTCGATCTTGTATTTAAGAAACTCGTTAACGTCTCGCAGTGTTCAACGCGTTTGCGAAGAATTTATACTTCTCTGTTTCCCTTTCTCTCTTTTCGATGCTGTCACACAGAAAGAATTTTTTTTCCAGTTCGCGAAAGCTGTTTTCACATTGCGCACACGTACGCGCGCGCGCACGCAATCCGGTTGTTTCCTACATATAAACAACTTTTTTCGTTTATTCGTGTCCACCGTATTTAAAAATGACATTTTAGTGCAACAACTTCTCCATTCGAGTTGAAGTGGACATTCGCATGCTGCGCCCGAAAAAAAAAAGTTAACAGCGATGGTGATGATGGTGGTGGTGGCGCGTGAAAAAAAAAAAAAAAAGGAGAATCAGACGCATGTTACGCGGCAGTAAACCGGATCGATGGTCGTCGTGTCGAGAGATGGAAGCGCTCAGCGTGAATATTGAGACGTTCATTAGCGGTGGGTACGTTCGCAGCGTGAGTTGCTAGGGCACGGTGGTGTTACGTGCGGTCATGGGGAGGAAAGGGAACGGGGACCGCACCATTGATGGGTGATGAAGGGTCGTCCCCTGCGGCGGCCTTTGCAGCAACCGTGACGTGCGGCACGGCTCTGGATGATGCACATACCACTGCCACGGCCACACGATGTCCATACTCTCTTTCGGCGTTTCCAGTGCTTCGTTAAATTGATGCAGTCTCACCCCGGATTCGATATTTTCATTTATTGCTCGCAACGTTTCCTTCCCTCTCTCGCGCGTTTTTATTCAAAAATCATATTTATGTCTGACGAATTTTTTTCCTCTCTCTTTTTTTCTTTTTACTGACAGTTGAAGGAACATATTGCCGATTTTTTAACGCGTGTAAACCGGACAAAATCTGATTACAAGGATGTATTGTTTTTTTTTTTTTTAATCGCAAAAAATTGTTTGATCGTCTTTTTTTGTTGCGCGCGCGCGAAGCAACGATTCCAATTGGAATCGCCGGTTTGCGAAATTAATTTTACACGGACTTTAATACGGACGTGAAAAAAGAAATTATTAGAATTCAGCGGTCTGTGTATATCGCGAAATGTGTGTTCGCCGGTCTTTTATCTTGTTTCGCCGTTGTTTCCGAATTTATCGGTCCGAAAAAGCTCCGAATGTTCAATTGGATCCCGTTTTCATCCGTGTTTGCATTCAACTCGTTCACTTTCACCGCGATCTTCATGTTCGTACCGTCTGCCTTCTCTCCATCTTTCTCCTCTCTCTCTTTCTCTCTCTTCGTCTCTTTTTGTGGCCGTATCCGCCGTTCTTCCAACGAGCGCTCGCTCGCTCCACATACCGCCTTCGAGGCATCATTAGCCGGCATTGTGCTCGCAACACGCATACCCACTCGAGGTAAGAGTTACCGCGACACCCGCTGCGCCAGCGAGATCTGCGATAGAGTTAATGATGCTGGGACCACGGCGATTTAACAATAAGCCGCATTATTTACAGTCGGCTCTCGGCTCCATTACCACCGGTTGTCCGCCTCACCTGGTCGTCGCTCTTTCTCTCTCTCTCTCTCTCTCTCTTTGTCTTCTCGTTCGTCTCGCACTCGCGAGGCTTCCGTCTCTCCGTTTTCTTCTTCACTCGCGGCCGGTCGGCGCTCGTACGTCTCTCGGCCGGCGGCTTACATTACTTCACCGCAAATGCCCGAGCAGCGATATTAAACCTTTATAATCAGTCGGCACCTACGCGCCACGAGAAACGTATTTATGCGAGCGGATATATATTCATTTGTGTCCGCCGGATGATGTACGCGAACGTTGGCGCGGCACGAAAGGTAATTGGCAATGTATCCTTTTGTAGCGCGATGTATAAACTCACCGCCCAGCTGGCGACTGAATTATTTTTCTGGAAGAAAGTCTGCGCGCGGTCTCTCTGCTCTTCTGCGCGAGTTGAGACCGCGCGCATGTGTTTCTCCGTATCGTAAAACACACCGTAATAAGATCGTAAAATTATCCGCGCAGTGCAACATAGTTATTATTTTCTCTTTTTTTTTGTTTTTTTTGTTTTATTGAAATTAACGACGTGACTTGTAATGGGCGTTTACTAATTGAGCGAACTCGTTGATACCAGGGGGCGGGGTGGTTCATTAAAGGACCATCGTAATTATCGGGCGGAGTGTCGGCGCAATCGGCGACTTCCGAATGAACGTACGGGAGGGGGAACGGACGCACTTGAAAAGGAAAGGGGGCAGATTTAGCATTTTCAAGAGGGGGCGTGGACATCGTTAGCCTTTTCGAGTTCCTCGAAAGCTATTAAGAAGAATATTTGTCGTTCTCTAACTTCCGTCGCGCGCTATATTCCGGGATTGCGCTTATAATTCAGACGCGCGTTTCTCACGGCGATATGCAAACGGCAATTTTGTTTTTTCGTCCGTGTGATAATAAAGTTGTCAAAAACAAAAAAAGATAAGTTTCGTTGGAATTCACATTTAACAATGCGAGATAAAACGGGAGATTAAACAGGCGTAATTTTAAGAATTCGGACAATGTTTCACGCCCTTTTTTTTTCTTTAAACCTTTGCTGTTGTTGTTGTTGTACGCAGCAATCTGCACGAGAAAATTACAGCAATGATGAGCATTACACCAAGTGCAACGGCAAAACCGATAAAGGGGTTCGCCGGCGCGTCCGCAAGAGCAATAGCATGATAATAACTTCTGGGGTTTCAAGTTCCGTGAGGTTTAATTTTGGCTAAAGCTTAATAGCCGCAGCGGGAGGTTGCTCGTTACACCTGCTACAAACTGGCGGCCAAAGCGGGTTCCACGCGCGCGACAACACGCTAGGGAAATATGCGCCGGAGTTTCAATCAGGACAACAATCCTAAGGACTTCCTGATCCCCTTTGTATTTGTAATCAGGTTGGAAGTAGTCTGGCGCGTTCGTGAAAAACGCGCGCGGCGTGTTTCCAAAAATATTTCAACGTCCCTTCAACAGACATTAACAGTTGCGTTTTCAATTATTGCTTCTTAATAAATTCTATCTTGGTTGTTAATTCTCTTGTCGTTGAATCGATTCTTCTTCGTCGAATTAATAAATTTCTAACCGCCGGGAAGAAACACGAGATTCAGCAAGTCAAATACCTCTCGAAGAAGGGCTCGGTCGGGAACGTCACATTTCGACGTCGTCTGCAAAAAGCAACGCGTTCGTCTCGCAATTTTTTTTCTCCCCTTATGAGAGAGCGAACGGTCTCTCTTTCTCGGTGAGAGACGAGCGAAGATAGCAGAGACAGCGCTTAGCAGCTGTCTCTCTGATAAAAAGCGCGTGGAATCGCCGCAGCGTCGCCGCCTCCTGGCCCTAACCGCAGCCCTAAACTCGTCCCCTCTCTCTCTCGTCCGACATCGGCATTTAAGATGGATTCATCTGATGTGGCGTTACAGAAGTATGCCATAAATCCCGATTAATTGCCAGACGGCTCTCGTAAACACGTCAGCGGGGATCAGAAACACTGACTCCCGTCTAACTTTTAAAACCGTACGGGGCGGCGCGTTCTTAAAAGATGTTATGCCGGACGATACGCCGTTTTGGTGTAAAAATAAATTTGTTCACCGTCGAAATTCTGTTATCCCACTACTCCATTTGTAACTCTGCGCCATTCCAAATATACACGTCGTTTACATTTTAATGCCGCGGCGGGATTTAACACGCGATTGATGAAAATGTGTGCGCGTGTGTGTGCGTGTATGAGAAATAGCGTATTATATACGAACGTTATCAACGCGTTCAATCGCGTTCAAAAGTCATCAGAGAAAAACAGCGCCCGGTGCGTTTAATAAGGTCCGTATATTTTTTTTTTTTAACGGCGACTTAGATCACCTAACTTTTTACGACCGGCAACTTCGGATAGCTAATTATAGTTCCGCTAAGCGCGTCAGTCCCATCAGTTCCAGTTATTCGGAAACTGGATAGTGGATGGGAACCGGTTGTGAGAGGTTCTTCTATTTCCGCATCGGTATTCTGAAATATTCCTTCGTGTGATGATTTATCACGCGAATTTCTCACAGAAAATTAATTAAAGCCGAGAGTACAAAATAAATAGTCTCCTGTCTCGTAGTTGACGTCGCGCGGTGCGCATTAATTTCGCACAGCTGATTATATAAAATGACAGAAAGAAAGCGCAGCTTCGCTCGTCGGTTTGTCGTCGTTATATGTGGCGCCGCGCGTTTTCGTTTTTAATATATTGACATTAATCAGCGCGGAAAGAAATTCACGACGATGTCCGAAATTGTCAAGTCATTTTATATGTACGACAGATTAAAAATACGTCCATTTGCTAGTGTGCACATCGCGTTCTATTTAATAAATACGTCGCATCTGTCCTAATACCCCACCTCCCTTAATGAATTCCTGATTTATCATCCATTAAGGTGTCAGGACGCGCTCGGGTTTCGTTGCTCCGCTCGGACCGGCGGAAATTTATGTGGATAGGTGTGATTAATGCGATGTTCGCGGAAACACACGGACATCTGTGTTAATGGTGACGGATGGCCGCGCTAATGGTGTCAGCCAGCGACAGGCGTCCTCGTCGCGTACTCCTCCGTCGCGTTCTAGACTTCTGACCGGCTTCTTCGCGCGGTGTGAACACGGTATTTAGTCCGCGTGTTCAGCCGGTTTCCCCGATAGCCTCACCGTTAATAGCAATCGTTATCGCGCGGCGCGTCGAAAGAACGTCATTACATGTATTACGTGCTTACGACATTCGAGAGATCGAATATCGACGAATTTCGTGTGTTAAAAGCGACGAGGAATCCCCAAAAGGAGATTCATCGAACACCTTTACTGGATCGTTTATTAAATTCCCGGCGAAGAGAAATCTGTTTCACGAAGAACCTCCTCGTAATTAAGACCCGATGTATCCTCGCCGCACGCGGTTAATTGTCATCGTCGAGTGGCTCTTTTTGTCTAAAGCCGGCCGATAAATCCGACGCCGAAACGACACGAGAGGTTTTCACCCGAGATAAAGAGGGAAAGAGAAAGAGGAAAGAGAGAGAGAGAGAGCGCGAACTGATTTTTTCCCCGCCGGAAACTGCGCGATTACGAGCGGGCTAAGCGAGAGAGAAACCACCCCACGGATCCGGGGATGCCCCTCGCCGAATGGAAAGGGAAGAAAAGCTGCCGAGCGCGTCGGGTAGGCAGGTAGGCAGGCAGGCAGATATTGAGCTCTATATTTCCATAAGCTGATATTTACGCGGCAATATACGCGGTCGTGCTCGCTACTTTATGGGCCTCGTAAATATAGCGGGCCGCCGGGAATTGGCTGGCAAGGCGGCCGCGTTCTCTTTCGCTCTCCTCTCACAAACCCTCCCTCCTCTTCCTCATCCTTCTCCTCCTGCTCGCTCCTCTCCTCTCGTCCCTCGCGCGCGGCGGTCCTTCTCTCTTTTCCTCCGCGCGCGCGTTCTCTCCGCACGCCCTGCCTACCCTGCCTATACCTACCTTCATCCCGGCCCGGAGACATAAATCGCCGCCAATTGTAAATAATACGCGACGTATGCTGATCTGCGTTCCTACGACTAGGCTGTGCCGTACGTGCACGCGCGCAGTTTAACATAGTCGGCTCCGGAAAGTCGGATCCGGAATCTCGTTACTCTTCGTTAGCCTCTTTCTATATACGTTTCATAATTTATCATGTTTAAAATAGAGAGAAACTTATTATTTGATCCTGTAAGCCGGGATTTCCGGTTTATACCGTATTATAATCAGCAATTCCCATAATTTATGTGGCAAGAACGGTATTGCGTAAACCCCAAGTGTATTATATTTTTTTCGATTTATAAATAAAGTTTCAATATCTCCCGGGAAAATTTGACTTTACGAACAAACTGACGAATGTTTATTTTTTTTGTTTTTCCGGATTGCGCGCGGTTATCAGGTGAAAACGGGGTGACGTCAGCCGTGAAATTTTTCAGAGTAAAATTTTTCCAACTCTTATTCCGACCGCGCGACGGAGGAGCGACTGACTGAGTTATGGCTGCGAGTTGCCGCGGAGTTGAAAGCACTTGGATTTCACATACTTTAACTGGATGCGCGTCGCGTTTCTCGCACAGAGTGTGTATGTACGGTCGTGCGGCGCGCGGCGAGTGCAAGCCGGAACGCGGCGCGGCGCGACGCGCACCTTCGAGTGTGATGGATGACAGCGCGGTGCGCGTCGCGGATCCGCGCGCATTAATTATGTCTGTGGAATACAACTGACACTTCTGACTTTTTAGCGCGACGATGTAAGGCGGACGGATATAA
Organism: Pseudomyrmex pallidus; assembly: GCA_014825455.1. NCBI lineage: Eukaryota > Metazoa > Arthropoda > Insecta > Hymenoptera > Formicidae > Pseudomyrmex > Pseudomyrmex pallidus. The sequence continues at coordinate 40,843 of QVNV01002352.1, forward strand.
AGTCTCTCGACAAGAGCATTAAGTAACTTCAGAAACAGTTGCTCGCATTTATTCGGTTATTGTGCTATTTGAAATTTATGTTCGTGACAGAATAATTCAAAGAAAATTTATAAAATTTATGCCTAACCATTTGGGAAATTCGACGTTCTCGAGGATTATAATTTATTTACTAATGCAATTTGTTAAAAAAAAATAGATGTATGTTTTTTATCTGAGGAAAAATGATGATCTGAACAAAACAAACTGTATGTCAATAATATGAAGCAGTTGTATAAAAAAAAAAAAACCATTAAGAACAAAAATGTCGAGACGATATATATTTTCAGCTTTTGTTATCTCCGAAATCGCTGTATATAACTTCGTAACATCACAGACACCGCGTTACTGTATTTCAACATTGATCGAAAGCAAGTCAAATCTTCCTACAAGATCTTACTTGTATCCCTAACTTTGGTTGGCAGCCGGTGATTATCGGGCAAGGCGAACGATGGAGGGAAAGACGGCAGGGGAAGCGCCTGATAGATGGGGGCGCGTCCCGTCGATATTTCTCCGCCACACGCTACTACTTTATCATCCCCCGGCATCGATCGTCCATCATCCGCAATCACTTCCTTGCGCATTCACTCTCGGCGGCGCGGATCAATTCAAATTTTGCAGTACGTCCGCGCGCACACGCATCGCACATTAAAAATGCATTTCCACTATACGTGGATAGATGGCGAATCGCTGTTTCGGAATGCGCGATAAGAACTGTGCATCCGAACGCGTCAATCTGTTACTGCTATTCCCCGCTAAATTGAAGAATAGCTACGTAAATTTTCCTGTTGTATATAAAATAGTTATTGCGCCAAAGTTTGTACACACGCGCAATATTTTACCAAGTACATTGCATCCGAATCTCAATTATCAATTAAACAAACGCCGTTATCACACGCCCGTTACTATTTAAGTCTAATTGTAAAATAATTGCAATCCCTATTTGTGAATGCCGAACAAATTGAGCACTTGAGTGTAACATCCTCGCAAAATTGCCAGCGATCGACACTTTGAACTGTTAAACACACGAACAACATATATAAAGCTCGAGAGTCATTAACTGTTCGGAGAGAGAGCGAAAAGTTAGAAATTGCTAATAACCTTCGCGGGCGCGAAGGTTTTCACCGTCGGAAAACAATAGCCCCGCGGGCGCTAATGAAGCTACTCATTACCACCGCATTTCGTACCCAGAATCTTCTTCCTAATGACGAAACGATTAATGCACTCCTGGCACGCCAGAATCTCATTCAGCGTATTTCCTTTTCTCTCTCTCTCTCCCGTGAAGGGCGACGTTAATTCTCATTGCAATGAATCGGCGATGGTTCTCGCTTCAATTTACCACCTTGATTTATGAAATTCGAGAATTCTCTCGCGAGCGGCGGCGCCGCGCGCAACTCCACACGGGCGCGAGTAATAAATCGCATCGTAATAATACATCTCCGAATTTTAAGACGCGGCAATCTAATTTGATTTAACTCGTACCACGAATTTTAAATGTGTAATATATATTTTTGCGCATAAAATGTGGTGAGATTTCTCTATTTTACACACACACACATGTTAACATACGTTACATCATTCCCTGAATAAAAAAACAGCGCTGGAAAGTTCACGTCGTTTAAACGACAGAGGTAAAATTGTAGTGTAATAAAACCCGATATACGATAATTATATTACAAAGGTTTCTCCTTACGGGATTTCCTTCGCGTCTGACATTTCCAACGAAGTCTAAATATCTTTCAGACGCGATGTCGTCCGCAATTCGCATATCGGATATATTTCTGACGCAGTCAATATCGAACTGAATGATCGAACGAATCATTTAATCGCGCGTGCCAACTCCCCTCAAATCATTTTGCTTCGTACAAATAAAGTTGCCAGAATAATTAACTGCTCGAGAAAATTTCAACACGCGCGCGACCGCGGCGAAAATGTATCGCGGCGCAATTTGACGCTACTTATTCATGGCGCATCAAAAATTAGTATGTATATTGTGCGACGGTCTCCGCTCTATCCCCTTAAAATGTTCAACCATTTCCCGGCGTCTGACACTCCCAGGATGATCCTCGAATAAAAGTTCAGATTTTTCACTACACGTTTCTCCGCGCGGTCTCTCCGCGCGAAAGATGCTCTTCTTCGGCAAACTCGGCGTCATTTATCTCACAGTTTCTTGTCTTCTTTCCACTCCATTTACCGTTACGTACAGAACATTAATTTCCCCTTATAGCCACGAAGAGCCGTGTTTATCATTAGTTTCCCGCCGCTTAGCTCCGGAAAATATATAAGACTTCCTACGCCGGGAAGGTTATGCCTACATCGCATGTATAAACTCCGTGCAGTACATAATAATTTCCACGGTGAAGACCAAACGATCGAAAAAAAAAAAGCACACAGCTGTTGGCCGTAACTTCCACGAATAAGTATCTTCAAACGTAGCAATAACTGTCAGAAGGGGAGCCGGCGGAAAGCCTGATATAGGGTGTACGCCTGCCTGGATTTGTTCTGAAAATCTCTCCGTTCTTACAAACAGCGGCATAAACGGGCGCCGATTACGCTTAGCCCCCGTGAATTTTATTACGCGTTTCCTGGAAGCTTCCTCCCCGAAATTTTCTGCGGCCGTAAATTTTTATTAACCGAAAAACTCCTTGCGCGCGCGAGAATATTTTCGACATATTCGTCTAAATTTTAACGTCCAAGAAGTGAGAAAAATGAGCGAGAAACTTTACATGTAAGGTATTTTCCAGAATATTTTTACACGTGTACCTACTTGCGGCTCGCGTTCGTGAACGAACTAAGCATCGTTCGTTGACAATCTCGCGGCCTTGCTGAATTTTAGCGATTCGCGGAAAGCAGGTGCCGGCAAATAGCGAGCAAGAGGTGGTAGTCTCTTCGGCAATTTTAACCGCGCTAATAAGACTTTTTGTAGAACAACAGTGAATAAAAAGTTTCCTTAATTGCGGTGTTAAATCCTGCGCGGTTTTACAACCCTACAATGTTCCTCAACACAAGGCTCGAATCCTTACATATGTATTGTAATTAATCAACTTATCGCAAAACAGTCGGACCAAGTAAAATTTATTTTTCTTACGAAAGCGAGCAATAGGAACGTCGTTCCACTCGTTAATTGGAAAAACAAAGGGTCGTTGCAAACGTCGGAAACTTATCGCGTTAAGACGCATAACCGTGACATATTGTTTTCTATAAATTTTTCATGACGATGTAATAATATTTTAAGTGTGTATATACACACACACACACACACACAGAGAGAGCGTTACGTTTCACATCCTTATCTTATCCTTCAGGTAACAAGATCGTTCGGTTCATGAATAGTGTGCATAATCTTCATTAACCCTCTTTTGCCTTTGCCGAGACTCTCGGGCTGTATTAACGGTACTAAATAAATTCCACGGTATAATCTACGAGCAATCGAAGTTAATAACCCCGAGAATTTATGGCGAAGTGCGTCGTTAGCTTAATTTTCCTTGTTGTAAGTAACGATGCGTGACTAGACGATAGTCGGATAGAATTCACTGTTAAACAGACACTGAAATATTCACACGGCACATTATTAACCGCTCTATCCATAAACTTGCATCATAATTGACGTCAAGGGAAGTGAATAATTCTATTGATAGTGCGTGTGTGCGCATTTAAAGTATCATGCTGGTATAATCGATTCGCGCGCGCGCGCGCTCGCGCGACTATTATCAAGGTCTGTTGATCGAAGTAAACACACATTTGCTCGATTAATAAAATTCGACCCACACGTAAAGGACGTAAATGTTTCCGTGTGGCGCGCATCACTCAGCGCCTGGTGATGATAATCGACTGCTCGACATTTGTCGCGCGATTGGACGACGTATCGTTACAGCGCGTAGCGTTTAGTGGCTTCTCGGAATAAACGCGCGTAAAACAGAGAAAGAGAGAGAAAGAATGGATGTGTCACGGGGGGCACTTTCGGCGGAGCGGAGGGTATTTTCGTGGCGTTTTAACGACGTGTCACGAGATCTACGAGGCTGTTTGTCGGTGAGCGCAAAAATAGACCTCACTCGGCACTCACTTCATCACTCAGCCGGCGGCAACGGCGGCATCTCGATGCTCGTCCCCTTCTTCCTTCTTCTACTTCTTCTTCTTCTTCTGCGTGTGTTCACACACGACGCGGTACCCGAGGAGAGCTGAGAATTGCTGGCACGCAGCGCGACGTCGTACGTGCCATTAGCTGGGCGTCGCGACGCTCCTGCCAGATTAACCTCCGCCGTCGACCGAGGGGGGTTTTACATCCGCGCCGGCAATTTCATTGAAGCCGCGCATTTTAAGGATTTTACGGCCCCGTCGTCGTCGTCGTCGTCGTCGTCGTTGACGTTGGCGTGGCTTAACGAACGCTTTATCGCCGGAATGCGCGACGCGGACGTTGCGCTTTCACGGACGAGCGACGTGCATTTAAACGGCGCAACGCGGTTGTAACGCGCACTATATGGATGGAGGGTTTGAAATCCCAGTACGTATCTCGGTTTAACCGTCGTCGTCGTCGTCGTCGTCGTTGGCGTTTCTACGTATGCGACGAAAGCTCTTCGGAGCGTGCAACAACAAGGCAGCTTTACGTTCGCTGCCGATCCTAATCGCGGAGATGTACGATCTAATTACGTTTGCCGATGTTAATTAACACGAGAGAGGAGAGCGTTTCTGTGGATCGTTATATACAATTAATACGTCCGCAGTCATGAGCAATCAACACGTAGAGCTATAAAGCAAGATACGTACGTTGCGTTGAAACCCAGATAATTGAAGGGAATAAGCTTCGCAAATCGCCGGTTAACGAAACATCCGGCTTGTTTTAAACTTTCTCGTCTCGTCTCGCGAGAACAACGGTGATAAAACGTTCGTGACACACGCACGATTCCCGCCGACCGCGATTAAACGATGACTTCGTTTCTCGGTCGTGTCGAGTCACTCCGAGTAAACGTTATAAAGGAAATAACGCGCTCGAGATTTTACATCGACTTGACTTACGACAGTAGCGGCTGTTTATCACCGCGCCGGAATGACGGGGCCGCGCCGCGCGCCGCTCAGAAACGATAAAACGAATGAGCTATGCGAGAAGCAACGCACTGAGAAATGGCTCGCCTCGCGCAGGAGAACCTTTCTCGTTGCGACACTGATTTTAAATTAGAATTTATAGGGTGTCCGAGGACATTCCGACGTGTGTCGCTGTGTGTTAGCACGCGGAATGTGCGTTTGCTCCGCATTCCCCGCTTCTGTGAAAATTGCTTTCAGCAATTATTTTTCTTTTCTTTTTCTTGGTTTCTATTCGCGATCAGCATCATCCTACGCGATGACTATCGCGCGTTGGAATTAAAATCGTAAATTATATCATGTCGCGCGCGTAACTACCAATTCCGATGATGTGTTATTTCGGTGATGATGACGGCGCGAGCTTCGTTGACACATTTCCGTCCGTTTGATCAGCCGTTTGACGTGCGGATGCGATATTTTTACGCTCGGAGATTGCTCTCGACACGACACGACGAGAGAGAGAGAGAGAAAAAGAGAAGCTGCTTCGTCGGGAGTACTGGCAGTGGTACGGCTCCTGAAAATTTCAATCTCGCGGGGTACACATCGGGGAGCACGCGAATAATTCAGATCGCTCGGCTCTACGTCTCTTAAGTCGCGCATCAATCTATCCCACGGGCGATGTGTTGCGATGAAAAGACGAATGCAAACGCGGATAGAGGCGCACTGGCCGCGGTCCAACTATGGTCAGTCAGTAGGTACGTTTTATTCCGGCCAACTAGCTCGCCGGTGCAAGCTCAATGTGTGTACCTCACGAACGCATTCCGGCCGCCATTTCTGTGAGCGCTTCGAGATTTTCGCCGCCGTATATAATTAACAGAGTCCCTTGAAACGCGGCGACGCCTACTGAAAATTTGTTCGAGTGGTAGATCAAACATCAATCGCCGAGTTACGCGAGATGAAAATTTTTCACGTAAAAAAGAACGAAAGTGCAGTTTCTTCGAAAACTCGCTCGAGGTAGGTATTCCGAATATCGATATTCGATCGATAATAATGCATGCTAAGAATGACGCATTGAATGACGTCGGCGGCTTTCCGCCGATATAAACGCTTCGCCTCCTCGGCTCTTATCGCGCCGATTGCATCCTTACACGTGGGTGTAACTTTTGCTAACAAACGGCCCGCGATATTATGCACTCGCGAAAAATATAGTATCGAGACCGCGATAAATTTTTGCCGCGCTCTGCGCGGCGTATCTTCTTTCAGAAAATTGCACGACGGCTCGTAAAGATAAGCGCTTAATTCGGCGTTTTGCCTGGAAATTGTTTTTCCTGCCGCATCGAACAAACAAGTATACGCCACATCGGATTTATGAATCCTCGGTGGCGCGCTTTATTTTTAAAAAAACGCGGAATTTCAGAAGAGCACTGATATTTCGGGCGTCTTGTGGATTTTTTTAAAATAAGCTCGCGACAATAAGGCCGACGCGGGAGCCACGTTACAGGATGTAGTTAGTGTGCTTTATTAAAAATGTCTAAGTTCAGAGTTAGATCCAATCCTAAAATTGGATTTTCTTCGATTATAATAATTAATTACTGAAATTAAAATTCTTTCGAAGCAATTAGAATTTCGCAGTTACAGATAATTAAATCTTGCCAATACAGACATAAAAAGAAGGACTAGATTTTAAATTTTTCTTGTAGACTGTCGTCTATCGTCGGACTTTGGTTTTTATATCGGCACTGAAAGCTTTTCTTATCTATCCGTGACTATACAATCACACATATTGTTATCATATTTTAACCTTTTGCACCTGTGATTTTTATTCAAGAACTTCTTCAGTGCGTAGTCAAAGCTCTAGAATGCAAAATAATAAAAAAAAAAAAAAAAAAAAAAAAAAAATCCACTGTTCTCCAGCTTACATGTACATCCTGTTGTAATGCATTATTTAATTCTAATCTCTTCGAGAGATAAGAACGCGAGCAACTAGATTTCTGATAAACACGCAACAAATTGAAGTGGCCTGTACTGTTGTATATAAATACACGCGGCACTGTCTAACGTTCTTTTCTGAGTGTCAAGCGCTCGCGCGATAAAAAAAGAAAAGAAAAACCTTCTGACAGCGAACGTTGGCGCAATCGGTCTTAAAGTAGCGAAACAAAGTCCGGCCTCTCTTCCAAAGCACTAACGTGGATACGTAGGAATAAAGTGCCGATGTAAATGACGTTTGGCATTGCGCCGCGGCGTTAATAGCCGCCGGATGTCGGGTATTTTATTGCTGGTAACCTTTTCCGTGCGCATGCAACTCGGCGGTTCCGCACGCCGGACAACCGTTACCGTATGAGGGGTCCGCGCGCCGTTTCCTTGCAAGGAAACGTCGGCCGGTGCATACCTAACGAGCGCACAGATAGCGCGGTTTCTTAATGCACTTCGATTGGGGCTATTAATTATCGCGCGAGGCGCGCACACGCGAAATAAACGCCCGACGCCGAGTAGCGCGTACTTGCGTCACTTCACGACAGTTTCCGTGTGTTGAATCGCTCGGCTTTATCCGATTTTACGAGTAATCGCTATACCCGCCGGGTGCTTCTCATTAACATTCATCACAGGATCGGATAAGCAATTATTTGACGGACAAATACGAATTCCGGAGATAAAGTATAAAATTGTAATGAGATTCTTAATTTACATTATACATACGTATGATCAATTCAATATTGATTATCTCCAATTTCTCTCGAATGTTTTTTTTTCAGCGTTTCTCTCTTTCGCAATGTAATGGCGGAACGAGTGCCGAGGGAGAATATCAATAAAAAAATTTAATACCTCTCCGTAATTATTAAATATTGTTAAATATTATTATTGCAAACAGTGCAACAACTTTTTTGCTCGAGAGAGAGAGAGAGAGAGAAAGAGAGATTTAACTTTGTTTGCGCGACTGTAATAATAAAATGCAGATAAATTTCGCATAAATTCCGACCGAAAATACAAGGCGTTGTAATACATCAGTGTCATAATGATTATGGTGTCCAGGTATAATTAACGGGGGTATATCAAAATAATCATGATTTACGTTCGTGGCTTGCGCGTACCCGTACAGCTCTGCGACTCTCGCAATATCGTTACCGCGCGCACAGAAGCGTATAAAACAGTAATTAGATATAAGTCAGAGACTATTAAATCAACTAAGGCAGCTGTAAACACACGGAAGTCGTCATAAGTGAGGCACAAATTAACTCTCCGGCTATAAAATATTTATTTTGCGCGTGCGTGTGTATTTTGTTAAGTATTCGCTCTTATAAATTATGCATTTATATATGCAAAAATAACATCGTGCTGTTTTTTAATTTTTTTGTTTTTTTTTTCATTTTTTTTTTAAATTCTCTACTTGAAAACTAAACGCTAAGAAAAACGCTAAGAGATTTCTCTAATGTCATTGCAAACATTGCAACAACCTGAAGAATGTAAATATATAATCGTGTGTAATCGATTGTTATTAACTTAATCTTTTACAACAATCCTCTCTCGCGTGTCAGAAATTATTTTTCGCTTATCTGTTTAAAAATTTTAATCCTTACCTCGATATCGGGTATGTGTTTAACGTGGTGTAACATCGTATACGGTCAGTATAATAAGCCGGAGATTATAGCGCGGAAGTTGGTGGTAAACTCCGAGTAATAACTAATCTGGAATCAGATGTAATGTACCGTGGTGGACACGTGTAGAAGTTGTTTTCCTAGAATAAAAAAGCCTACGAGCTCAGTGTGGCTAATATCCGCGCAGAAAACTAATGAAAAGTATTATAGGCGCAATCTAGACCAACTGGTTTAATCAAAGTTTATTAATTTGTTGAGTTCTCCATTTTATATAATTATATTCATAAATATCTGTTTGATCGCACAACGAGAGGTGTTACACAGCCGTAACAGTAAGAATTTTAAAGCTCGTATTTTTAACCCACACACACACATATCACGGCAAGGCAAGCGGTATTGTAAGTCATCGATGGTGGTCTTTCGATCAAGGCTCGTATTCCAGTTAACGTGAGACGGATACTTTCGATCGCCCGCGAACACATACACACACACACGACATATTTTATAATTGTAATTAAATTTTTCTGCGGTGTGTATTGTTTTGCCAATAAAACGCGAATATAACTATGAAACGTAAAACGAGAAAGCAATTCTTTGCAATTCTTTTTGTGGAACTTGTAATATTTTTATCAATATACTTTTTGTGCGTATATTAACTATGTAATTTCGAATAAAAATTATATAAAAAAGTTGACAATTTGAAAAACGTATCTTTAAAAGAATGTGGACACACATGCACACACGTCGAGTATGATGTGCGTGTGTGAATACAACATAAGAAAGACTAGCTTGCCACAAGCCAGAGATTTGCATTATGTAAAAAAAAGTTCATTGTATAAAACTGTCTACTTTGCCTATAAAGCGTGACATTATCATTTCGAAAAGTCATTGAATGTAACGGGCGGGAAACAAAAGTCTTTATATATCTCCGCTCTCGTGTCTCTGTGTGCTGACAGAGCTTTGCAACAAACGCCGCGCGTATCGTCAATCCAAAAAGCTCTCGCGCTGGGCCCTATTTTCATCGTGTCACGCGCTGCCATAAATAACACCGCGCGTTACACGCGTATGCGGTATAAATATTTGTTTGTTCACGCGGAAAATGTGTTTATCGAAATTGACAAATTAATTGGCCTTCCGTTAATCCGACAAAAATCTGGTTTTGAATGATCAAATGCGCGAGCAATTGACAGCAGTGTGATGCGGGCACACATTGCAAAAAAGAAAAAACAGTTTTTGCAATTAGAGGAAAAACGGCTTCTTTTGATTAAATACGGAAACAAAAAAAAAATTTGTTTTCTATCTCCCCGTTTCTTTTCCGAACGGTTTATGATATTCATTGTTGTACATTACGATTGAGTATAATTTGATAAAGTATTATTGCTGCGCGCGGAGGGAGAGAGAGAGAGAGAGAGAGTCACGGCGAAAATTAATAAAGAGTTAAAAACCGATACCGAATGGCTTTATTCCGATATATTGCGGCACGATATTTTACGCTTTATTTTCGAACCTTCGATTTGCCTTAATCAATAAAACGTATCAGTATTTCTTTTTTAATAACTTCTGATAACCAGCCTATGTGAAACATTTTATCCGCGATAATCCGATATCCACACACACATATATATATACAGAGAGAGAGAAATGAAATCGGAGTTCATACAGTAATTAAGCGAAGGGTGTCCACAGGGGAAAACGTCGCTATATCCCGTTTGATCTACGGAGTCATCGGGTGATAATCCGCGCTTGTTGAATGATTTTACATCTCTATTTACACCGCTGACAAAGCCCCGCGTACAGCGGTACCGCGCGCTGTATGTAGATAAAGCAAGAATGATATCAACATGAAAAACTCGTCGACATGCGCCCGAGCCCCGTCGTGTCGCGACGCGCAATAAATTAATGGCCGGCCATCATTACACTCGTACAGGCTCTGCACCCTCATATGGACACGCCGTGACGCATCATTAATCTTCTCATTATAAATGCGAGCCGCTGCTTTAGCCGCGGTCTGACAGTGTGCACGAAAATAAATTGCCGTGCATCGCGCGTCCGTACTTTCATTTGATATTTAAAATGACCACGACCGGAGAGCGCGCGCGCGCGCTCGCTCACTCGTGCGTCTCCCGCTCGTGCGCTTGCCCGGAGACAAATTGCCCATTTGCATAATGCCGTTATTTATTAATGATCGTGATACAGGTACTTGGGATGCTACATAAATAGCCACCTGCGGCGGCGACCAATCCGCAACCTTCTAATTCGATATCCAATCGCCGGCGCTACACGTCGCCGATAATACGTTCCGTAGGATTGCCTCTGAGGTAGTTAACGGATCTTTGGGGCATAATCGATCGATGAATAATCATCAGCTGGCACACAAAGGAAAGTCGACAGTCATTCAGGGAATTACACACACTCCGTTCATTATATTCCGTCGCTACGCAACAAAACCGCGATAGCGCCGCCGATCTCCCTTCGAAGCGCACCTGCGCGAAAAGAAAAAAAGGAACAGAGAGGAAAACGCGTTCGCGCGACGTGATTAAAACAAAAAAGTGAGATCCGTGTCAAAAGAGATCGCGGTCAAAAATTCTCGCTGACGAAATCGAAATCAAACGGAACACGAAGTTGCGCGCGCGCGCGCGCGCGGTGAGACAGAAAGTGAAATATGGGAGAAAGCGTGCGCGGGGTAAATTGCTCATACGAGCGTGCCAAGCGTGGAATTCGCGCGACTTGCCGGCGTAACCAAGATATACGAGCACTTTTCCCCGAAAAAGTGTTAAGGAATTATGCTTCGTAGAGTAAATGAGATGTGTCTGCGCCGGGACATAGATCACCGGAACGCCATCCATTCTCACCACCGTGGAAATAAATACGATCTTCTCTGCGAAAGAGGCTGGCGGAGGATCGTCGTGCAAGCCACCGCCGCCGCCGTCGCCGTCGTCGTTGCCGTCGCCGAAGAGTAGAAAGAAGGAGGACCAAGCTCGGTTAGTCGGAGAGGGTGAGAACGACGACGACGACTACGAGAGAGAAGGACGGTACAAACCGGAGAGAGAGGGGAGGGGGGGATAGAGCGAAATCGTCTCCTGGCGGCCCGCATCCCGTAGCACATCTTTCTACTCGACACCCGGGGGGATCCAGCGTAGCCATTTCTCTGCCCTGTTATACGCCGCCTATATACGTATCTACTACCCCCGGTAGGTACGTACAGCCAGCAAATAAATTGATCCATTACTCAACCGAGCAGTCATCTTCCCTCCTTTTGCCTCGGTTCGTTCACTTCACTCCTACGGCTCGCGCGTCCTCCACACCCCTCCGACCGCGCGCCACTCTTTTCCGCGCGCGCGCTTCCTTTTTCTCCTCGGGACTTTTCCGGGAATTTTGCCAGAGATTCGGTAAAGCCCCTTTCACGCCCTGTTGCGGAGACGATGATACGTCGCGATTTACTCGCCCGCCGGCCGCTTCCCCCTCCCTCTTACACCGTCGAAAGTGCGATCTCCCGTAAGTTTCGCACTGAAAAAAGAGTTTTGTTGAGATAACCAAAATTTGGTAAATCAAACCAAATAAAATGTTGTGGAAACCAAATTTTGGTTAAAATTACTCAACAAAACTGTTTTTTCTGTGCGGAACGGAAGAATCGATAGGCTTTTTCCGGAATCGCCTGCTTCCGATCGTTTGTTATCCGGTGCGACGTGTGCTTGTAACCTCTCGTCTATTTCATTATCGAATCCACTTTCTTAAATGAAAGCGCGTTTTTTCCTTTTTGTCTCTCTCTCTCTCCCTCTCTCTCTCTCTCTCTCTCTCTCAACAAATCAGATTAATATAAACGTTCGTGTCGTATATATTCCCCGGCTTGAGTTATTCATACGACGACGTTGTCAAACGTCTGTTGCTTCCGTGTCTGTTGATGTCGAGTTTTTTTTTTTTTTTTTTTTTTCAAATAATTCCTTTATCCGCCCGGGGCAAAGGATAGCAAAGTCGTGGAATATTAAAATGTATGAGCAGTTTTCCGCGCGCGCTTTCTGCCTTTTCCTTTTAACTTGTCAAGTATGTTGTCTTACAGTACCTTCGAGCATGTTATCTAATATCAGATTTCTTTTCGTACATATCCTTTTCTCTCTTTCTCTTTCTCTCCCTTTCTTTCTTTTATCATCTCTATTCCATACACACAGTTTAATACATACAGAGAGTATTAGAAGTTGCTCTCGTTCTCTCTACATTATAAAATTTTAAATTTACACAAGCGCCAGTGGATCTCTCGAGAAGTGAAAATTCTATGAACTAAATTCTATGACCACGAAAGTCTATGGATTTTTATTTCTCTACTTGGATCTTCTCGATTTTTCCATTAGAACATCTCTCTCTCTCTCTCTCTCTCTTTGCGAAATCAGATTCAATATGATTAATCAGAATTCCGCGTCTCGATTCTCCGAATTAATCAGAATCTCCGTACTCTCGTGTTGTTAACGTTTAATCAAGAGAGTTCTCTCTGCTTTCGATATCTGGAATAAGCATCAAGTATATTTGCCTCTAATTTTTCAGACGACGCTGGTTTTTCGCGCAAGAAACTCTCCATGATAAATAGATGGAAAATGTGGAAGAGCGAGGGTGAGGGGAAGGGAGTTATACAAGTCATCAGGCAAAGTAATAACGCTCCGGAATCTGACCTGGCGGGCCATTAGCATCTCCTCGTCGTCCCCTTGGAGACCCTTTCGGATGTCCGCGTTTGATATGCTCGTTTGATATCGGTTGTCTTCCCGCGTACATACACGTGCAAACATATCCACGTAACACGCTCACGCACAATGGACGTGAAACGCACGAAATAACTCCGGGACGACGGCGGAGAAAGGGACGGGGGGGAGAAACCTCTCTCAAGGTGGACACTTTTAACGCGTGAATACGCGTCAAGGGTTCAGAAAGGGAAGGATGGCTGATGCTTTGTAACGTCACACGAGGTATAAAAGGAAATGGATGGCGTCATTAGTCGGCGCGAGTTTCTGTTCCTCCTTTCTTTGCGGCATTTGTCAACAGTTATCACAACGTCTTTCTCAACGCAATTTCTCACACACATGTGCGGCACTCTTTAGACACGCACGCACACATCTTCTCGCGCGTTTCTACGTACAATTTCCTCCGGAGCCTTCGAATGTTACTTAATTCTCTACGCGTAATATGATGCAGCGTCAAAACGTTGCGCAATTACAAATTTATCAGCCGAGACAGAAACATACGCGAAGACGTACCGATGAAGACAGGATATACATTGGCAAGTTGATTATATTACCGGTATTTTGCACCGGTGAAAAAGCACAGTCTATAAATACATACGTTTTTATCGGCGACGCGATAAAAAGACGCGCAAGAACGGACGCGGCGAGGAGAGAAGCGGAATTTCCTATGTGCATTTCCAATGAGATTAAAATCGTCCGCGGACTCGAAACGATCGAAACAATGATAAAGTGAGGAAGAGAGAGAGAGAGAGAAAGAGGGGGAGGAAGCCGCGGCGGAATTTAGTTTATACGCGCGAAAGAACTAGAAATCCTCTGTGCGCGCGGCGCGCCAGTCACCGGGCCGTGCCATGCCATCTCTCGACCCGGTTGGCTCTCTCAGACGTGGCCGGTGCATAAATCACGCGGATTTACGATCCCGGTTAAAAAGGGTAACGCAATATTTATAGTCATCTCGCGCAGTTACATATAACAAATTGAACTTTTATATAAACGCGCTCGCGAGAGAGAGAGAGAGAGAGAGAGAGAGATCCCAAGGACCCCTGGCAGGCGAACCGGGGGCGCAGATTTTAATTATCGATATCGATTTATTGCCAATACATATTAATGCCGCGCGCGGTGCCGTTGCTCGCGTACCGGTGTTTATTCATATTGATGGAACTAGATTGAAACATAAACCGGATATGCAAACAACTGCGAGTTAAATCGTTCGGTACTGTCGCGATATAAAAAAGAGAGAGAGAGAGAGAAAGAGAAAACAGAGTGCGTGGACATATTCGTTCGGTTCCCGTCGCGTCGCTTCTAATTTATCATTAAACGGATGCTCGCGTTTTACGGTCGCGTGGACACGCGCCACACAGAGAGAATATTTTATACATCAACGTGGATGATAAAACCGTGTGTTCATTGTGTGCTCGGACGCGTTCTTCTTGGTTTGCGACAATTGTTACGCGCGGGAGTTGTTGTGTACACACGTTAATGAACTTATTATGTACGTCGCGTTTTTCCCCCGCACGAGGATAGACGGAGACGTCAAGCTCCGAAGCGGTTGAAAGAAAGTAAATAATTTAAAACTGTAAAAGAAAAAAAAAAGATTCAACGCTACAGCGTTTGAAAAATTCGCGACATTTCTCAAGTCCGTCTTATATTAGGGTCGCGCGATAACACATTTGTGTCATTTTTCATCAGAGCAAGAGAGTCTGTTGCATAAAATAAAATCGATGTCGTACGACCGTCTCGCAAAATCGCGGACGTATGGAAATAAGATCGTGCCCCTCGTGAAAACTGGGTGTTTTCGATCGCACGCGTGTTTGCGCATCGATTTATTATCCCTCGTTGGGATCCTCCTTCCTTTCTCCAACTATATTAGAATCCACTTAATAAAGATTTCCTCCGTCTCCCGCACGAGGAGGAGAGAAGCTACATCTGGCACGGATTTCGGCGTGAGCATCGCGGCGGTGGGTATCGCGGCGCGCACTTTGGAACGAAAAAATATTTTTGCAGGCAGATGCTCACGTCCGTCGCTGTAACGGGGCCAACGAGTTTGACGCCAGTCACGAAAAAAAAAAAAAGAAAAAAAAAAGGGATTGAAAAAGAGAGGAGAGAGGGACGACGGATGGGCAGAGGGAACGGAGAGACGGAGAAGCGAAAAAGTCGGGGAAAGAGATGGGTCGGGCGAATGAGTGGGTTGAGTGAGTGAATGACAGACAGACAGCAACCAGACAGGAGACTGACAGCGCGGCGGCGGGCTGACAGCTTGCCACTCTGCCGTGCGTTCGTAACATCAAGTATTACCGGCTACCGTGCGTGTTGATCCTCATACCATTCATCGGCAAAAAGCCGGCGAGCTTCCGATTTTGCCCCGTCTTTTGTCACGCTGTCGCTGACGGGTTCCGCGCGATGTCATTTTCAACGCGATGGCCATTACGTTCCGTTCCAATTAAAAGAATAACCTGTCAGCTCCGGGAGCGCGGCGGCTCGCTCCTCCGCCTTTCCGTGCAGCATCGGAACTTGTTAACGCGCTTCCATGAATTTATAAAACCGGTACCGTAGCTCGGCGAAACCAGAGAAACTGCCGAGCGACTAGTAGATATCTCGCGTAAAGCTTGAGCGGCACATGCCGGACGATAATGGACGGGTATTTACCGCGTCAGTGGCCGAGCGAGGCGGAAAAATATTTTGACGAGCAGTCGAGTCACGATCTCTCTTCGCGCGATATTACCGTATTTTTTATCGCACCCCGTCGTCTTTTGTTTGACGATCGAGCGAGTGTGTCGATCGGCGGCGCGGGACGACGACGACGACGACGATGACGGCGACGGCTGAACGACGGTTCCGAGAAAACGCGAATTGTTGTCAAACGCGCGGGTAAGCTATGCTTATGACTACAAATTAAGTGTAATTTCGACGCTCGTAACAACGTAACAACAGCTCGCCACGTAATTATTCGACGCAATCGTCAGGTCTCCGCGCTGCGCCGCCGCGCCGCGTTTCTGAAATTGCGGTTAAATTATAGCCGTGCCCCGTTTGACGAATATCACTCACGTGCACGGTGCTAAATACACAGGACTGTGCAACGCGGCCGCAGCTTATCATCGACGAGGGGTGAGGCTCGAGGCGTAGCCGGCGGGGTGTGCGTTTGCGTCGTTTAAGCAAGGATTGGAGAAGTGCGCGCGATGTATGTGATCAAAAAAAAAAAAAAAAACTTATCTCGCGAAATAATACAGTGCACATAATATCGTAATACGCAGATACTGCGGCGAAGCATGATATCACGCACACCGCGCGGTTTTGTTGACGAGTACGTAATAACGAGAGTTGCGGTAAAATTCGGACGAGACCCTTTGGTTGCGTGACGAAGTATCGCTTTTTGTGTTTCTTGATGAAGCACTTGTTGGAGATAATATATTAAAACATAAAAAAAAAAAAGATGCGTATAAGTAATATATAAAAAAAAGAGATGACTTGATTGTTTAATGTAATGAATAATAATACCGCAAATATATAAATATATTATAAAACACAGTAGATTGTATTTTGTTTCTCGGAATAATTATTTTGCGAAGTTAACGAGAACAATTAATTAGCTTCAGTCGTAAAGACTGAGAGAAGTCCACGAGAACTGGACTTCTCCGCGAGGAGAAGACGAGGATTCGAAAGGAAATTGCCGGATGTAAAACGGTTAGCTCTGCTTTAATACCACTTTACTTTTGCGTTTATTACATAAACGAAAAAGGCGAGTGAATTAATGGGAATATAGATTAAAATCGTGCGGCTTATTTTACACACACGCACACACACGGGGGAGGGCGGGGGGAGGGAGGGGGGTTTCGTAATCGTTTCGTGAAATCGTTGCGAGCACATACTCTTACATAATTGCAGAGTACGCGATGAATACCGAACGAAAGAAGAGACGATGTACTTTCTTAACCATCGGCGGGAGAAACCGCCGTGAGCGGAGAGGCGGCCGAGCGGAATCGCCGACAACTCTTCTAATTTTCGCGGTTATTAACCGGTCGGCTACTTCGCAACATGTGCGTCATTATTTTTCAACGTGAGTCTCAGTCGGAAAATTAAACAATATTAAGCGCGTGTGTGTGCAGAAACCGGCGCGAAGAGGCGCGGCAAAATAAAAAAAAAGAAAAAAGAAAAACCACGCGTACATATGTACGTCTCGTGGTTGGCAAAGAGAGTCCGCAGAGCGAAGAGGTGAAGTCTACACGTTGTATCATATCCCACTATCGCGCATTGGCCTTCCTCCCCGCGACGTCCCCCCTCTCCCGACTCCCCCCGCGGGATACCTTCCCTCACCTACGGGCAGGTGAGCAGTGAGTCCGTGTGGCGGCCGGGTTACCATTATGTCTACAGCCTTGAATTAAAATGCCATATAATGACACAGCTAGGCGGCCCGTATAATTTATGTCCATAAAAATAAAATCATAATTACAGAGGCGCGGACTGCGAAAAGACGGTAATAATATAGCTGCCCGCTGCGCTCGTTGCGTGTTTCGCGGATATATATCGTGCCGGTTGTTGTTCCTGTCGCTTGTCGTGCAGTGGCGTTGATGCGCCGCAGAAACGCGGCCGCCGCCAATGTCAATCGTCGGAGGGGGAGGAAGCGCGGGGGAACGTCGAGAGGCGCATTTTTGCGGTTACGGGGATCGTTTTCCTCGTTAGGAGAGTAATGAGCGGGACGCTCATAATGTAACGCCAGGACTCCGCCAGGCCAGAAATAACGATACGTCAGAAATACGCGTACGTCTTTTGCGAAGATCCTGCGCGAAAGATAGCGCGACCGACACATGAAGAATTGTTTCGTATACCGCGTTGCAATAAGCGCGCGAGCATTTGCTTTCTCGTTAGAGAGCGATTACCGGTTTACAACGCAACAAGAGTTTAATTGTTATAAATTATTCCGGGTACGCGCGCGCAGCAGCGCGCAACAACGAGTATCAAAAAATATTCCGCACAATCCGTACAACACGCTCGCACGTTGATATTGAAATGACGCGATATTGAAATGCAATGAATGACGCGACATATTACGGGGGGAGAGAACGCGGCCTGGCGTTCGTAAGGTTTCAATTGCGCTAATCCTATTCGTCATACGCGCGGCGAAGAGTCCGACCGGTCGGAATTAAAACTGATAAATGGGAAAAGAAAAATTAATGGCGCCGAAAACACCACTTCGCCGGCATTAATCTTGCGCGGCAAAGTGGCAACGAGGGTTTTCCAGGAGCGCGTGCAGAAAGAAATCGTTTCAGCTCCGTTTCTCACCGTCCGTACGTAGCGCAAATCGTCATGAGACTCTGAAACGCGAACGGAAAGGCGATGTGAGATCGCGTTGATGAATGCCCCCATTACACGAACACCGCTAGTTACTCCTCGGAGATAAACCGCCTTCATTACTCACTTTCTGGCGTGACCTTATTCTCCCCCTCTCGCACCCCGCGCGCACCTTCCCGCACGGCGCCCCCGCTTCACCGCCGCGCGCCCTCCTCCCTCCGCGGCACCTATTAAACTAATGCGAATTAATAACGGCAGCTTTTTCTACTCAACGGGCCGCCTTCTTGCAACAATAACGGCGTTTTAGTACATAATAAATTTGGACCTCAGGAAACGTATATAATTGCCACGCGAGAGAGCGTGCGTATCTCGAGCCCGGCTTTAACAGATTGGCTCATTTATCTTCCAACGAGGATTCGCGCTGTTGGATATATACTCGCGAAAGCCTTGATGGCTTTTCCGCTACGAAATATCCTTTTTGAATAATAAGACTTCGCTGATAATTTGCCGCGTCAATTCCCCCCTTCGTCTTGTAGCCGCCGCGGATGTATGACAGATGTGACAGATTTGCGAAACGTAACAACGTAATCGGCGAAGTTTCCATCTGCGTTTCTTGTCTCATAAAAAAAGTTTCAATTTGCAAAAAGAAATAAAATAAATGAACGTTACAGTTTCTGCCATTGAATCGCAACGTGCGAACAATACTATTGTTTTCCCGCATTACTTGTAGATACAACACGTATTTGTCAATATTGTGCGGATAAATGCCATGCAATCACATTTAATGAGTCACGTTACGCCCTTAATGAAACCAGTATGCGCTTAATTGGAAATTAAATTAACGAGCATTACGCGCGCGCGCGCGAATCAAACGGAATGAAGTAAATTCGCTTAAAAGCGAAATCATAATATATGTCCTGTGTCAGTGCCGACGTGGATAACGATATATGAATTGTTTGAGTTGAAAAATCGCAAGGCCGGAACGTGTAAAAGATTTATAGAAAAAAATTTACACGCGAGTTGTTTCACTCTTTCAACTTCCGAGTAAAATTTGCTGCAATTCAACAAACGTAACTAATTACATTTTTTGCTGTGTTACTTATCCGAATTAATAAAACATTTATACTCTAACGATAAAAAAATAATTTATGAAACCGCAGCGCGTAAAGATAAAAACTGCTCAAAACTTTGTGAATTTTATTTCCGTTGAATAAAAAAAAAAAAACAGTTCGAAAAATTCGCAAGTCTAATAATTCGAAATTCCAACGCGCGCATAATAGCAATCCGTAGGATATTTGCGCGCGAAAGAAAGTTTGCGGAAGAAATATTTTTCGCGACGGAATTCGTCGCCCGACGCCTCCCTACGTCACTGGATCGCCGGTGGGATTCGATATTCCAGGCACGTCCGCGAAAAACAAAACACGGGAGAATACGTTTCCCGCATATGCGTCTCGCGTGTACTCGTTGGATTCATTTTGGCCGGGGACATTCCGCTGTCAGCGCGGCGTTATCGCGCATCGCCGGGCAGTAAAACGTTTCGGCCGTACGCCGATAAACCATGAATCCGCAATTTACAGGAAACGTGAGTGATTCGTTTGTGCGCCCGCACGTACCCGGGGCTCTGCGCGTACGCGCGCGCAACTGAACGCATAAAACACGGGTATGTGTACGCGTTTAATACGTGGGCGCCCGCGTGTTTTGTTACGTCGCGTGTTGTTTGCGCCGCGACACACATAGACGCGCGCGCTCGAAACTGCATTATGCATCGGTCGCGACAATTAAGGGAAATTGCGACTCACGGATATCTGTCTGCAATTGACATCGCGAACGGCGCGGCGGCGGCGGCGGCGGCGGTGCGACATCGTCAACGGACCGGAGACTTAAGTGGAACGAGTTAATTTTACGGTACGGAGAAACGGCAAGTTCTGTTTTACGTGCGCGACATGCACGACGTCGGTCCTTCCAACAATGTCTTCGCGCATCGGCTCGAAACGTTAATATTTTTTACCTCCTCTCCGCTTCTTTCGACACGGTCATTAAACACCCGACCGGGATGGAATAAAATTGCCGTCGTTTCACTGATGACAGGCGATACGTCATTGTAACCGTTTCACAATGGGGCATTACTCCTCGGGACAATAGTTATCTCTCCGCACTGCATAAGTGTGTTACGTTATTATCCGCACGTGTGTATGCAAGCGCGCGGTGGTGCGACGCCTCGAGAGAGCACCGACTGTCGGGATTATTTTATTTGTGTGTACTCTATCGAGAGGAGAGAAAGTCTCGCTCTCCCTCCGGTGTAAGATATTGGAAACAACGCGGGACGGTTCGACTTACAGACGGTCCGCAGTTTGTCTTATTCAATGTTCGATAAGATGAGACAAGCCGAGTTCGATTGTCGGGTCACGTCACAGGCAGCGTTGGCGATTAAAAGACGCGTGTCTAAATCACGACAGCGAGGAAAAATCAGTCTCTGCGAAACTAAATTAACTTCCACGTGCGGACGTTGAATGATAACGTGAAAGCCGAATACTCAAAATACACACACACACAAAATCCGAAATGTAGCGAGCGAGATGAAAACGGTAAGTTGTCACAACTGTTTCCAAGATGTCAATACTTCGGATTTTACGTCAAATCCGGGACGTCATTTTTGAACCGCGCGGAGATGACCGTCGCTTAAATAACGGTTTTCGCTTACGTCATTCGTCGCGTCGCGTCGCGGCAGCGGCCATTTATAAAAGGCCATATAACAGGGGCGTGAATATTCATTGAGTGTCATAACGCTCAGTGAACATCCGTCGCGTGTAATGGATAGTCGGTAATGACGTCTCGTTATGACAACGCATTCGCGCAGCTGTAAGTGTAAGCGCGCCTCGGGCGGATCCTGAGGCAGGCCAGGGAACTGACATTTCCGACTCGGAGAGCTGGCGTAAGGTAATAATTAATCGCTCGCGTTTCTAACTTTTGATTATATCCCATGATTCCGCTGACACTGCTCGAACTAATTACTTAACGAGGCCGGTTGATGTACAAGATATATCCAGGCGGCAGCCGCGGCAAGATGACAGCCGTATAAATCCTGCCGCTTCTCGTTTCCTTAATTTGAGGCGTCGTGTCGTCCCGGCGGCGGGCGTTCTCCTTCTCGAGGAGCCGTCCGGCTGGAATATCGACATTCTCCGCCGGGACAGAAATACACCTCCGCCCTCCGTGGTGTTAATGCGGCTCCTCTCTTTGTGAGCATCGCGCGATAACGTAATTGACGCGTAATTTTGCGTTGCCTTCGCGTCGCGCGTTTAAATCGATTTCATTTTACGTGTAATATATACGCGTTGCGGTTTTTTCTTCGGCAGCTGACAAGTTTACTTGAGGAGAATTTAAAAACATTTTTTTTTTCACAGTTGAATCTCTTTTATAAAATAAAAGGAAGAGAGAAAATGTTTCGAAAAATTCCCTCCTTGAGAGAAGAAAATATCTACTGGAAAGGAGATGACACACACACATCGAGGATGTAGAAATGTCGCTGTGTCAAGTTAGAGACTACCGCGCTACGCCAATGCGTGACACACCACAGCCAAAAACCATAAAGGACTTATCGCCCGATCCGTCGTAATCACTTTCCCGGCGGGGTTGAAAGTCGCGTCCGCCGCAGAGGAGTTTCGGGAGGGGTGACCGGGCGAAGTAAATCAAACTAGAATTACCGCCTGCTTAGCATACGGACCGAAGTCTCCCAGGGAACAAGCAGCGATGAGGGCTGGAGATGCGGAGGACGGGGGGCAGGGATTCGGGGAGGGATGAAGCCGACGACGAGCGTGGAAGGCAACCAGAAATAATATCGCCATGAATACAAGAGTGAGCGCCATTACACGTAATTGTGATCTATAGGTGTCATATATTATAGCGTCGACGACGTATAAAGGGCGTTCAGGCTCGCACGCGTAAATCCCTGTCTCTCCCCCTCCGCTTCCTGCCGCCTCGCGTCACCGTTTTCCGTTGCTATGTCCCTACCCGCGGTGTGGCCCTCAACCGTGAAGCCTCGTTCGTCCCGCCGCTCGAATCATCCCCCGGTGAAATATTTACGAGCATAATCAGCCCATATACAATAAAGTAACCTCCTCCATCCCTCTTCCGCATCCCTCGCGCCCCGTAAAAGCCAGGCGTCTGCCTCGTCTACTTCGGGATATGCGCGCGATATCATTTTCACGCTTGAGATGTGAGGGGGGGTGTCCGCGAAAGTAAATCGATGGACGCGCGCGAGACACTCCGCAAACTCATCTCCGTGCAATCTGCGTTTATTTTTTTTTTTTCTCACCGCAAACTTATTGCGACGTAGTCCATATGTCATTGCAATTAAATTCTCGAAGCGAAATAATGGCATATCTCTTTCGCATTCCGGGAAAAACGGGATGTTATTCATGAGGATGTTACACAACGGCTCCCTCCCCCCGCCCTCATATATATCTCAACGTTTCATTGCGTCGTAAAAGCAAGCTGTTATATTTGTTAACGTTTTGAAGAGCTAGGCAAACGATATCAATCATTCTCACGTCGCGTCGGGTTTTACGTCTTCGGCTGTGATATTTTGACAGCTCGAAAACAGCGCGGCGACGACGCCGGTGCGCGACGTCGAAAACTGAACAACGGGCGCGTTTTCCCTCCGCCCGTTCTCTCGTCTGCTCCGTTCCCCCTTTTGCAGAACTGAGGACGATATTACGTATCGCGGTGATGTATCGTTCCCGCTGCTCGGGGTGCGTCACGGTACGTTACGCTCGGACCGCTCGCCGCGAATAAAATCATTGTTGGTAAGTGATTAATGATTGTGTTATAAGAGGCCGACCGAGCGCGATTCCTCGCCATAAACTTCGCGACACTTTCGCGCTGTTCACGTGACCTGATAACGTTTCGGATGGATGGGGTTGAATTTATTCGGAAAAGAAATGACGGGAAAATAAAAAATTGTGAAGGAGAAACGTCAACGCGTGAAATCGCTAATTCTCTGGCTGTTTAGAACGTGTCGGTTTTGAATATCGATTTGTATTTCACACTTGTGTG
This sequence comes from Pseudomyrmex pallidus, assembly GCA_014825455.1. Lineage (NCBI taxonomy): Eukaryota > Metazoa > Arthropoda > Insecta > Hymenoptera > Formicidae > Pseudomyrmex > Pseudomyrmex pallidus. The sequence continues at coordinate 64,550 of QVNV01002352.1, forward strand.
ACTTTCCTGAGTGACAAATTCAATTTTTTTTTCAACGAAGGGAAGTTTTATTCACTGACATCTAAATGCGTTTCTTTTCGCGTAAATATGTATAAACATATATCATCGCGAAAATAATTTATTAATTCCTGAACAATGTGTTTTAAGATTTGGAACGTCATCGGCAATGACATGTGTCAAAATCGGTTCCCAATTTCGCGGCGCATTCGTCTGCTGCACGAGAAAGATATTTGACTAACAAATTAAATTATTCCCACATATACACATTTTATAGTTCACTCTGGAGGAAAAAAAAAATATTATCGATGTACCAACCAACAACAGTTCGCGCAGCTCAACATGTCGGGAGTTATGGACGATCTCCCGGCCACACGGGGGAGAGAAACGGGCATTAATGATTGAATCGTAGAAGGCTCGCTGATCGTATCTCAGCAACGGCGACTCCAATCTACACAATTTATCAACGGGGTACCGGAGCTCGCTCTGTCTCTCTTTCTCCCTCTCTCTCTCCCTTTCTCTCACACCCCGCACTTCTTTCAGATTGATGTTACTATAACAACACGTCAGTTATTCATTGTGCGCCCGGCAGAGTGCATTAATCAAGCCCTCGCTCTGACATCAAATACAAATGATATTTTATAGCGTCGTAAATCTTCGCCGACTGTCACCGTTCGTGGGCGTTTGCTGCGCGTCTCTTGGGAGCCACCCTCCCCGACATCCCTCCTCCTACCTCGCCCGCCACCTCCTGTGTGACTATGGTCCTTCTTGCCGCTGCGCCATGTCTCTCCCCTTCCGGCATCCCGGGGGTTAGCTGTCTGACTCCTGCCTTATCCTGGCAGCTCTATTTAGCCTACTGATTCGTCTTTTCTACTCGCCTCAAGGAAAACTGCAAGAGTCGCTTGGTTTCGTATTATTAATCCCGTGTCTATTCTTCTTGGTTTTATAAGCTTTATCTCGCGTTATCTCTTTCGCGAGACAGGGAGTGAGGAATGAAAGACGAATTGACGGCTCGTGAATTTCGCACTTCTTTTCCGAACATTTTTCAGACATTAGTCTCGTAAAGTTTTGCGATAAAATTTTTTGTAAAGATTAATAAACAAATTCTGACCAATTTCGTACAAAACGTAGCTTCCTCGTTTTTTTTTTACATGTCCAAAACTTTGCGACGAAAAAAAATTAACAGCCGATAATCGAAATGGATAGAACGGATTTATTTTTACAACAAAATTGAGAGTTCAATGCTGTTCCTCTGGCATCAGCTTCTTGAACGTAAATGTGTCGCCATCTGTATCAGTATGTGAGAAACGTTCACCTGGTCGGCTTCTGATAAACCAAACTCTAGAATTTATAGATCCGCGCATTATCGCAATAAATGTAAGAAAGAAAAATGTTCGCACACAAGTTTCAATATTAAAAATCGAACGAGAAAAGAGAATATCATATATATGTGTATTACGCAATAAAAAAAAAAATTCGGTACAAGAATGTGTTCGAAGTATTACGTGGTTTTTTCTTTTGTTTTTCTTTTTACACATGTCCTCCAATTTTTACATCACTTTGTGATCACGCGTGTTAAACTCGTGATAAGTCATTTCGAGCGCGACACAGTATGTAATGCGCAATAATAAAGAAGGTGATGGAGAGAAGCACCGATAAAGTACATCCGGGGATTACTTTGATAATTCAGCGCGAAGCAATAGCCCGGCGAAAGAGGACAGGCGAATGATACGCATTAATTGGCCGTTCGATTGGTGTGTACACGGTGTAATAATGCGATCTTTGTCAATTGACTGCGCGTTTTGGAGTCGGTGAACGAAAATTAACCACAAGCAAGTCGACCGAAGGGACGAGGAGCACCTGGCTCGAACATCAAATGGATATAACGGGGCGCGTCGGGAGAAAGAGAGAAAGAGAGAGAGAGAGCGAGAGAGAGAGACGCGGGACCCCGTTGCCTCTGCAGAAGAAAGGGGGAGGGAACGGAGAGACGGAGTGGACCCCGCGGGCCACGTCCATCACATCAGCCGGCGGTAATAAGTTTGAAATCCACATCAAGCGATTAATAATGCTTCGGCGAGTCGCAAAAAGGTGCTGCTCCGCCGCGGTAAGAGAGAAGTTATTAAGCTGGCCCGAGGGCCCGCGAGAGAGAGAGAGAGAGAGAGCACGGCGGCCATGTTTGCTGTCAGTAACAACTCTCCCCGCTTTGCGGCGATTTTGCCCGGCGGTATATACGCGCCTTTCGCAAATAATAATTCCGCAGTTTGCCCCCAGCCTCCCTTTTCCACGCTCGTTCCCTTTCCTACTACTGCCGAGTCTCTTGCACGCTCTGCTAGAGAGACCCCGGCCACCGTCGGAGGCTCTCGGTGGTCAATTAATTTATCGACGAAACGTTATATCGGGAATTTATTTCATCGGCCGGCGCCGTCGGCTCGCGGCGAACCGCGCCGAACACAGCTTTAACGATTATGTCCCGGATACTTAGTGTCCGTTAACTCGCCGGTTTATTGCTACCACGACTGTTGTTCGAACGACTACTCATTTTCGGTTGCTCGCGAATTTCGAAAGCCCGCGCGCCGCTGAAAAATCGATCGACGAGACGTACCGCGGATACGTAGTGTTTAATCTCTCGTCACCGAATGTGTTTAAGACACGGAGATAAATGTGAAAGATAACGATCCTTCCCCACGCAAATAAATCAACATCTCCGCGTTTGATATTTGCCGGATATCAGAGATAGACTATAATATCGCGGCTCATATCGCGCAAGACAATTGGAGTTTAATGCGACGTATAAATTACTGTTATAATTAGGTACCGACAGGAAACGTTTCAATAATTCCAATAGCGACGCGCCGGTGCGTATTATCGTTCCGTACGATTTCAGCGAGCCGTTGCGAAATAAATCACAGAACTGACGCTAACGAACGCGCGCGCGCTAGGAGGGATCACGTGGCTCCATTCACGTAAAGCGTTTGCCGATAATGACGAAGATATGCTCGGAAGATTTATTAGCGGCCGACGGGGCTGCGTGCGTGCGTGCGTGTGCGTACGTGTGGATAGAAATGAGTGGAAAGCTCGTTAGTCAGGTTTGAGTTAGGTAGTCGATATGGACGTCAGGCGCAATTCGTTTCGTTGCCTAATTATAAAGCCCGGAGCCCTCGGGGGCCTCGAGGCGGCGCCGTTTCAACTCGTAAAAAGGAGAGAGAGAAGTCCCCCCGCGCAGATTTTATAAATTACCCGGGTAGGCTTCGACGACGCGGCGTAAAAAATTAAATTTGCCCGATAGTTCCCTGTTGCGGCAAAACGTTATTGTTATTAATGCTCGGCATTAATTAACGCGGCCGCTCGGACCGGCCATTCGGTATTTCGTGTTTGAGATCGCATCTCTTATTAGAACGTATTTCAACGTGTCTCTCTTTGTGCGGCCGTCAAGTGCCCGCGTATACGCGCACCGATGCCACAGCACGAGTAGATAAATGTATTCTTTTCTTCGGTTTAGTTTATTTTCGCACACGTGTTTCGCGCGCTTATTATATTTTGCAACCTTTTTTTTTTTTTTTTTTTATGAAGAGATAATGCAAGATTTATGTGTTTCTCCTTGACACGCATTTATTTATACAATCTATTTATGCAACATTATATCGCGGTAGACGTCTCTAATGATTGTAATATATTATTCAAGCTGACTAACTAGCCGAGACAGCAAGACGCGTAAAAAATTTAATTTATTAGATAGTAAATGTTGTGGAATCATTATTGGTACAAGCTTCGCTTCCAGTAGGCAAAGTTCGCGACTTAAAAAAAAAAAAAGAAGAAGAAAGAAAAAAACACGTTGCACACAACCGCGACGAGAAAACTTATTTCGCGCTTATACCGTGGCTGTTACAAATTTAATAAGTATCTCGTTATGTGTGAGATAATAGTAATCCGCGTGATAACGGGAGCATGACCGTTAATAAACAAGCTCGATAATTCTCAACTTTCGCGAGCGAGCAGCGGTACAAAAAGAAAAAAAAAACTGAGAAAGCAGATATGCGATTCGGTAAGCGTTCGTCGTCGCTTCGCGCTCGATTATTACAGCGAGTTCGCCAGATTACTACACGGGGCACGAATGATTCCGCAACTTAAAACTTACTGGCGATTTTCTTTCCTTTTCGCGCTCGATCGAATGATTTACGAGCGTATAATTTATCTCGCATTATGCTGCAAAGAGAGAGAGAGAAAGAGAAAACTGCACATACATATACGGGGGCTATGAAACTCCGCGCACGGTAAACATATGGTAATCAGGCGATTTGACTCATCAAGGCTCGGCTTTGTAAATGGCACGGATGTCCTCCGTAATTTATGTGATGCACGGTGTGTAAGTGCGACCGGCAGAGAACAAGCGAGCGCTCACCTCGACGCACTATCATTAAATTCAATGCGAGCACGAGTTGCGTATCTCTCTACCTGCCTGCAAGCACGATATACATACTGGGTGTGTTGCGGAGTAATGGCCATTTCTCTGATTACAGTTAAGACCGTGGTTGCCGGTAAGTTGCATAAACGCGAAAATTGAAATATTCTCAATTTCCTGTAACAGATGTATACTCGCAAACGAGTTAATACATTAGAAGAACTCTCTGTTCTTTACTCAAATTCGAATTTTTCTTTTTTAAACGCGTAAGTTTAGGTGAAGAATTGATTAATCGGAACACGCCGCGTCAATATTTTGTATAATAATTTAAGAGCTTACTCAATCTGTGTGTGTGTGTGTGTGTGCTTTGCTCGAAATGATACACCGTGTCACGACACCATTAAACTTTACACCAATTTAATATTCTTGCCTCACTCATATTCCCATATAACTGATATTTGATTAACTGCTAGCACGGTGTCACATGTAATGTGATTTGCATTTGCGGAAACTATTTCTTAAAACGAAAACGCTTATAATTAAAACAGCTATAATTTTATGTGAGAAGCCGAAAGATATTTCTTATTCATAAGTATTCTTCTTATAAAAGATTCTGTTCGTTTTTTTTTTTTTTTTTTTTACAGATAATCTTGAGGGATCACGAGGGGGGGTATTATCTGCAGTTCGCGGCATATCAGATCCATTAAATGGCGAAACCCCACAGCGAGAACGCAACGATCGCGTCAGCAATGAATATATTATGAATGTAAACTCGTCATTAGTCATGTTAATAAAGCAATTATTTTTATTGATAGCCGGTAATAACATAAATTAACCTCATGTGTGAGATAATTGGAGTCTTATAAATATGTAAGAAGTCAAGAGTGCCAGGAGCATTAATATTTACATTATGTTAATGAGTGTAATAATAGACGATATCTTTTTGAATGATAATTTATTGTCATAGAAATATCGTAATCGTCAGTACTGACGATTTTAATCGTTTCGTACTGACGCACTAGAATTCTAATGTTGTGCAATGCGTATTTTATATGTCTTTGCGGTAATGTTTAATTTGCTCATCTATATGTACAATGTGTTTTTGTGAAATTATGTTGAATAGTATTATACAAATAAACGTTTTTTTTTTTTTTTAAGTAATCATAAAAGCGTAAAGAAAAATTACAACGTTAAATACAAATTGGGTGCGATGTAAAGTGCTTTCTTTGTGTTAAATTTACTATTTTCATTTTTATATATAAAGAGAGCTTATTTTAATGTTAAACATTTGTATATTGCAAGTAAGTTGGATACCGCTTGATGGCAAAATACATACAGAAAGATGTATCAGTAGTTTTTCAAATGTTTATTATAGACAAAGAGTACTCTGGTAATTATTATGAATTCGAGGAAAATTCTAAAATTTTAGACATAATTTGTTATATAAAATCGAATAAATCAGTGAGAATATCTATCTTTTATCGATTCGATTCTGAACTCATATACCTACTGTCGTACCAGCAGTGGTTAAGGAACCAGTTTAAAATCACCACGATGTGAATCAGCTATCGGTGTTAGACCAGAATTATTATGCCAACAGATGATCACGGATTTTATAAAAATATTCTTTACAACTAAGATAAATAAAACAAATAAATAAATTAATTTAATTACAAAAATTAAACTATCAAAGAACAAATATTTACACGTATAAAATACAAATACATTTCCTATACTCCGTGCAATGTATATAGCAATGAAATATATAAGAGTCATTAATTGTGTTGTACGTTTCTTATATATTGCGACTTCTCAATTTTCTAAAAAAAATCTACACGTATATATTTCTAATGCAAAACTGTCTTTCCATATATTTTTAAAACTGGTTATAGCGCAATGTCGAAAAGCAATAATACTTGCTTTACAAATACGTTGCAGATGGCACACCGTTTCCTGACAGATAGTGTGTATTAGACGTTACGTGCGAGGACTTCCGAATAGAATATTGCGTGCTATCGACGAAATATTATGAGTATTTTATGAAACTTTATCCTCCGGTAAATTGTCTCACGAAGTAACTTTATTGCCAGCAAAGACGTGAATGCACTATAAAGTTCTTTTTTGTAAAAATAAAACGATTTCAAAGAAAGTAATATTATACTCGTGCGAAATGGATAGTCTTATCGTAACGCGTTTAAAAATAAATCGTTTATGTCTCCGAATAATGTGGCAAAATGTATTTTTCACGTCAATAGAGAAAGAAACAACTAAATTTGTTAAATACTAAAACTGTAACTAACACAAAAAATAAAATAAAATTGTAAATATAATGACATTAAAAATAAATTGAAAATAAAATTTTACCAACATTAAAATTAGAAAAGAGAACTGTATGTGTTTCAAACATTCTGTAATGTGTATTTGAACGATAATTTACACAAATTGTGCGTGTGTTGTGCGTAACTCGCATAGAATTGAAGCGAGGCGTTTTGAACGTTTTACAACGTAGATGTTATGAAAGCTACCGGAATCGCTTTGCGCGATAGCACTTTCCCGTTAACAACAAAAATTAAAAGTACGAGTGAGTTACCGTTAACGATCAGCGAGAATGAAACCGCTCGCCATTCTCAATTATTATCAATTGCGTTCCGCAGCGAGATATAGAGAAACTTTCTCACCGGATTGTCGAATAAACGTTGCTATTTCATTTATTTCGTCCGTTCCCGTTGGAGAGAGCGAGAAAGAGAGAGTTACGGTCCACTCCAGTAATTACTACGGATATACCATTATATAAGGGCGAAAAAACGGGATCGGACAGATGGGGAGGGAGGGAGGGAGGAAACAAGGGAGGGTGTAGACAGCGCGCATTTCAATTTGTTGTACAATTTTCTAGAGACAGATAGGTAGGGCGATTCTCACTCCCACCGTTTTGCCGAGCGAGATTACAGTCGCATAAGATTTAATCGTGTGTTCGCCGCGCACGCGCGCGCGAGCCTGTTAATGCTACAAATTACGCTTTATCGAATTTCGACAGGGAGTTCGGGAAAGAAGGTCTCTCGCGCGCGTGCATCGAATTAAACAACGGATTACGCGAGTAAGTGTTTAATTGATATATAGGTTTTTCTCTTTTATTTTGAAAAACAAAACGAGTTCGAGAAATTCGACGCTTAAATTGAACTGTCAAGGAGAGTTATCGCGCCGAAAGAATCGAAACTGACACGTTTGACACGGGGAAGGATATTCGAGCGAGCACATGAGTTTACATGTTAATGACACGATGTGTCGATTCAGACGCGCTCGGCTGTTGCGAAGACAGATCCGATCGCGGCCGATTAAACGTCGTTTAAAAAGAAAAAAGAAAAAACATTAAACGTTTTATACGTCGCTATATATTCTCTCCCGAAATAATTTCGCGCGATTAAACTTTGATTAAAGTGCGTAATTGAAATCCACTGTGTGTTAAAAACAGTGGATGCACTTGCTTGTGTGAATTCCTGAATCGAATAAATGAATCGTGCGGGCATAAATTTCGATGCGTTTTCGAGAAATTCGTTCGTATATTGAGTTCAGAGAAATTTCAGATTATATAATATGTCGCCGCGATCTCGCAGAGAGAGAGCGCGCAGCTGTTTTCTACGGGGAGAGATTGCTCGCTTTCGGAAAACGATGAACGTAATGGACTAGAGATTTTCGCGGTCTTGTTTTTAAAGATATATTTCGATCGACATACTCTCGCCGTCGCGAAAACCGCGGGGAGGAAAACCGCACTTTTCCGCGAGACTCGAAGTTCTGTCAAATGTCTTCGGCGATCTAAACAGACAAGAAGCACGAGGTAACAAATCAGAAAAGAACGAGAGTGTGGGGAGCGAGAGAAGACTTTCCGTGTCACACTCGACTGCATTGTGGGAAGGTGGGAGTAGCCCACCACAATGTGTGCGCACACACGGCTCTCCGTAAAGTACGTACGTACCGTGTTCTCCGCGGGGATGTGTGCGATCGACACGATGTAGCAAAATACCGAGCGAGGTAAAACATTTTCAAGATTTTGCGTTCAAAACATATTAATAAAAATCGCAGTGAAATTTTGTGTGTTAATTTTGCACAAACCGAATTTGAATTAGATTTATCAGCTAAAATTGTCCTATTAAAGCTGTTGCAATTTACTCGTGTAACAGTTTTTGTTATATTCACTTGTTCGCGTTAGTTGGTGCCGCAGTTAAAAACTTTTTTTTTTGTAAAATTTTTATAGTAAAAATTTTGTAGTAAAAATATTACTTTTACTATTATACATTCTAGCCATATTTTTTAAAATTAAATTATTCTTTTGTTTAACGTCACGTGGAATATACTCGCTGTTATTCGAGGTGGCGCTCTTCTCTCTCTCTGTGTGTGCATTTTTCGCCGATACCTACGGCTTTTCTGCAGCCGAAAGTGTGTTCCGTTTTTAAAAAGTACTTATAACTCAATTATAAACTCTTTTGATATCGTTGGCTTCTCTTCCATCTCCTCTTGTCATTTCTTTTTCATCTTGGCTGTACGCAAACCTTTCTCCGTATAAGTTCGCGTTAAAGGAAAGAGCGGTAGCGGATTGCTCCTGTATCTTTTTCCCATCCGGCACAAAAGTCCATCATAAAAGAGTTAATTCTTGATACACACAGCGCGCGAAATTAAAACCGAATTATTTTTCTGTTCTCTCTCTCTCTCTTTCTCTTCTCTTCAGAATCTGACATGAAAATGTCTCTCGCACAATACACGGGTAAAGCCGCGCCAAACAAAATGCTTTTCTTCTGCTTTCATCGTGGCATTTTTATGGCAACTTGTTCGGGATTCTGCGGCACGACAGTATCAGCCGAGTTGCGTGAGAAATCGTACGGACGTATTCTCGCTCGATTTCCCATTATTACTTTACATGCGGAACGGACGAGGCGAGGAGGACGGCACGGGGTAAGAAAAGAGAGAGAGAGAGAGAGAAAGAGAGCGAGCCTGTCGAAAGCCGAAAGCATTTTTCCGACGTCTTACGCCTCGAGAAGTTCCCCATCTGTATTTGTCCCGCTATAAATCGCCGACGGGTTGCCGCAGCTGTATCTCCCTCACGTTTCGCTTTGAGTAATGTCTTACCGGCGTATTCCGGTCGCATGAGAGCGGAAGGAACGAAACGGGGAATCAATTGTGATCGTATAAACCTGGACATGCAAGAGCGGGACGAATCTTGCGCGATTCGCTAAAATAAAGCGCTCATGATATATGTCTAATAAAAATCGCGTGCGCGATGGCAATTTCGCACAATCGGTGCGACTCGGTGGGAAGAAGAGTGTGTTCCTTGTTATCATCATCATCATCATTATCATTATCGCGTTTCTATACGGTTTCCCTTTTAGTTTTATTCGCTTCAAGAACGCGTTCAACGTATTCACGAGAGCATTGATCGAATATGTACAATTTATTCAGCGCGGTAATAAGAATACAGACTAAATATATCGACGACTTCTAAGCGCAAAAACGCGCTGCGTTATTTATCAGTTGAGCGACTTCAGTAACGATTAAAATCGAAAAATAGCGGCTGTTAAAAATGCGTAATAGAAAAAAAAATGAATTAATTAAACGATAAATCTTTTTCAGAAATTCTATCAAATTGCAATAACAGTAATTAATTGTTTGTATTTGTGTGTGTGCGTGTGTGTGTGTGTGTGTATATGTGTATGTGTGTATGGAAAGAGAGTATTGCAAATAATCGTTAGCAGTTTGCTAAAGCAATTGTTTCCGCATTATTTTCAGTCGGAATCGCTAACCGTTAACGATGATTAAAATTGTTGCAAAGATAAATACAATGCGCTGCGAAAAATCCGCTCTCAGAGAAAAAAATAGAAAATAATTTGCTTGCGTTGTTTATTCAAACGATAGCTCTTATCAAACGATATCGCTTAAATTGGAATTCCCCCGAGCGGTGGGAGCATCTCATCCCGAAAGTCGCTGACACGGTCCTTCACTCGCGATAGGGTCGGAACTGTCGAACGTCTTCCAGCGCTCGGAACGAAGGTGTATTCCCATTTGAGCTGCTTGGGGGCCGAGTCCATGCTCCGAGGCTTGCGTCTATCTGTTGAGATTTCCTGAGCTACGTGATCGGGATGCCGGATCGGACTGTCCGTGTGGAACGCCAGGACATATTCCGACGCGAGTTCGCGCGCGGCTCCTGCGATTTGCACGGGCGGGCGTCTTGCAAAATTGTGTGTGCAGCGGCCGAGATCGTCGGCGATGTTGCACTACAACCCGATCGAAGTGATTTCCTTTTATTCGTGGGAAATAGTATTTTTCGGAAGAAGGATTGCGCGACTTTTTAGCAGATTGAACAGGACAAAGTGCTACACGTTTTTTTTTTTCTTTTCGAAGAAGTTGGGAAAATAAAAAAAAGAGAACAAAAACAGATTTCTCGTCGAATTGTGGTGACGGTATACAACCGAAAAAAAATAATTCGACATATTTATTTTGTATGTAAATTGTTTTGAAAAACTTGTGAGGTAATTAAGAGTTTTAACGTTTTATAACTTAAACTTCCCGGATTTTCTTTCCGGTTGGTAGAAACCGTTTCTGCTAACTTCGCGCAACTGTTGGAGCAGGTAGTCATATATAATTTAATTATAGTTACACACACACCGCGTCTAGTTTGCCTTTAGGTCAGAAGTGGCCTATAATTAATTCGGATGGCCGAGAGCTGCAAGATTCGCTCGTGCAACAACTCTTGATTTATTACTCGTTAAGTCATCAAGAAGAACAGATTCTTTTTTTTCCTTTTCCTCAGTCATACTGCTTATTATCTGTATCTTAATATTATTTACTTTGCAAATGTAACTATGAAAAAAAATACAACTAATTGTTTCTAACCAATTAGTTGTAAACACAACTGATTGTTTCTAACTTGATTCAATCGGAGTTTATTAATCCAATTGTTCGCGCGCAAGTTCTTTCCACGGTATTGTGATTAGTCTTTTCCCCAACGAGAAGACTGAAACGGCATTTCTCGAAATGCGAAAGGCGAAAAAACCAATATCGCATCGCCGGCAGTAAATTTGCTAAATATTTATCGCGACCGCGATGCAAGCGTGGCCACGCACGTACTTCGATCAACAATTCATGAAGTACGGTAGTATAGTGCGATGCAGCATATTTGCTTTTACAATTCAAACGTGGGAACATTCAATGTATTTAGTGTGTTTGATTCACGAAGAGATTTATCCGTACAGCTTCCGTAAAAGTGCATTCTTCCGTAAATAAAAAAAAAAAAAAGAAAACATCAAACTATAAAACATGAGAAAAAGAAAAATTCTTCTTCCGAGAATATTTTTCCGCGCGGAGATCGATAATCCGATGCGGATATCGCGGGAAATGATCAGCGCGCGCGCACACACACACACACATACACACACAAGAGGACTCCGCGATTATTCTCGCAATCTCTTTACGGTTGTAACGTAGGGTTGTCCCGATAAACCAACAAAAGGCCAAGCTCGCGGTGGATTTCTGGATAGGGGTGAGGCGCGGGAGCGACACGAGTAGGGCAGGGTTACGGATACGGGGTTACGGCATTACTATCCTGATAATGGAGTGGCGGTCAATGGGGCGATAGATCGCGCCGTGGAGACGGTGTGCGCCGTAACGCGCGGGAGCGCCGAGCAAGCTCCCGAGGGAAGGCTGCTCACCCCCTTTCGCCTGCCAGTTTCAGGCCACGTATAGTCGGGTACCGTCGTCGTTTCACCTCCCTGTCTTTCTCACGACCGTATTCGATCCCCCATCTCCCTTCTGCATTACGTTCTTCGTCGCCCCACCTCTTTCTCGCCCGTCGATTCCTATCGGCCGGGTGGAGAGACGTTTCCGCGCGCCGAATGCGACGTTCTTGACGTAACGTAGGGTCGCGCTACCGCTTCTCGCAGAGAAGCTGTCGCGCTTGGAAACTGCAGTGCGCCTGGACGAAAGTGTTTTCCAAAGTCGATGATACTCGTCACGTTTTTCCGTAGATAGGTACCGAAACGCGAGCGCGCCTCCGTCCCGAGAGAAACTCAGACATCGTCGCGAACACCTGCGAGAAAGTTCTGCAAATACGCCCAAAGATTGTATTGATCGCGAAAATCTTCCCGCGTTTTTTTTTAATTGTTTGCTCCACGAAAGGAAGTTTACACCGATCGAAATATGTTTTCTATGTATTTCCGGCTTAAGCGAAGCACCGAAAATCACGGACAACAACAACGAGTTCCCAAAGTTTCCGCAGCCGCGCTTATAAATCCGCGATAATAAATCCCGACAACGGGAATCGCACAGAGCGTTATTACTGTCGTCGCTATTTGACTGTTGTGTCATGCCGCCGCAACTGCACGACGCTCAATATTGACGGATAATATTATGCGTGTTCGTGATTTCTCCCCCCCGTGACGAGTGGGTTATGTGCCGATTAACGCGATAGATCAATAACAAGTGATATTGGATAATTTACATCACACAATACAGTCACACAAAAAAAATTTATACCTCCATCTAGTAATCATGATTTGTTGGGGGGGGGGGTCTCTCTTTTTTATACTTCTATGAATCATAAACAGAGTGAAGTGGACAGCTCCAAGCTAGATTAAGCAGAAAGGGAACGTTAAATTAGGCCGTACGAAGCTTGTGCGGTAACTTCTATGAATCAGTTACCAGGAAGAAATTGTCCAATGTGATCGAGCGCAATTTGTTCGCCCACGAAAGTCAAAGTGGTCAAAAGCATATTCGCTTGTCGAGTAACGCGCTTGCCCATTCATTCTCATTCTTATTCATTGCTTCTCATTCACTCATAGAGTAAAATGTCCGATAAAGAGAGAAGGAGAGAGAGAGAGAGGGAAGAAGGGAGGGAGGAGGAAAAGGGAGGGAGAGAGAACGTTTATGTGAAATAAACATCCATCTATTACGACGGCGTAATGTGCGCTAATACTAGGGTGAGAGAATAGCAAGACTGAAAGGGATAGGCTTGGGAAGCTGTCAAGTGTTGGTCCAGTCGAGCTTTGACCACTCTCGTGAAACGTCATCGTCACACACACACAATTCACAGTCCTAAAACAATATTACCTCAAAGTTCTCATTAAACATCTCAAGATTCGCAAGATTTGCACCGGACGACACAGCGTGGAAACGGTGATATTTATTAGACGCGGAGACCCGTAAGTTTGATGTCATTTACGATTCTGTGAAAAGTTTTAATTGCACTTTCTTTGAAAAATAGCGCGTTGAATGAATTTGTTGAAAAATTGCACGGTACATTTAATGAACAAACGTTACTTTCAATATCGTGAAAATAAATGTTTGACCGATCTGAAGGAACGAGAGGAAATTAAAATTTTTTTTCTTTTTTTTTCCCAGAGAGAACACACATAGTCGCGTAGCTGATATTAGAAATTAAATTAATAATGACTACAAACGAAATATTATACAAATGCTTATTTTAATAATATATATACTTATATATTATTACGTATTATAATATTTAATAACACATAAATTATTTATTATTTAATAATATGTACTTATTTTAATAATAATTTTCCAGAGTTACATGTGACATGAAATTGAGTCTGTTCGTAATCATATTGTTGTCAATATTGACAACCGCAACGTGCGTAATGCCGATAAACCTGCTGTGGAAACAAAGGAAAGCAAAAATGCATCCGCTAAACAGACCGAGACCCATAAACTGCTACGGCTTGTTGTCTTTAACGAAGACTTGCCAACTAATGCACGATGAGTATTCTCACGTGTGACATTTTTTTTCGCGACCCGCAACTTATTTGATCGCAACGCAATTATGCGTGCATAATCCACATTATAACTTACGATTTTTTCAAATATAAACATTTTTATTTCTACCGTTCGTGTTCATTTATTTTGCGACCTTTTTTCCTTCAACTAATTGTAAGAGAGACTGTGAGAATTTCAAAGAGTTAATGAAAAGTGCGCGTTGTGATACTCGTGCGGTAAACGATCGCCATAAATTGCATCGTAATGAGTGTCACATTCTTTCGCAGATGTGTGTGTGTGTGTGCAATAAATTTGCACAAGCACGTGTACATGTACACGTATGTTTATTCAAGCAGCAGATTTGGCACGTTATCGCGAATCGTTAATCGTCGGCGTTAAAACTCGTTTTTCATAATAAAGTAAAATAAGAGCAAATAAAAGTTTCATCATTATCTTGAATATCGTATTTTCGCGTGCTCTACTTCGATGTATTTTAATTATTCATTAAGCTGCACGGGTAGTAGTTATTGATATATGAATATTATCTCGAAGTTTGTGTGTGTGGGAGAGAGAGATCGTGTCCAGCAAGCGCCAAGTTCTATATTCGCTCGTAAATCCGGAACGCTTAGAGTCCGTCATGAAAATACGCTCCCAAGATAAAGCGACTCACTTTCAAAACTGGGTAAATGCCTCGTCATATAGAGTGAGTCAAAGCGACGCCTTGTGCGGTATGAATATTTACTACGGACGGTGATTTTTGTAAGCTCTGACGGACTACCGAGTTCTCAATGGTATCGCAGCTTGCTTTCAACAGCAGGCCGCGTCCCGTATATTTCCCGGAGATTTCCGCGTCCCATTTCTATGCTTATTCCAATGCATTTTATTTCATATTTTCGTACAGTAGCATCACCTTCAGTAGCGCGCTGCTGCCATTATAAAATATGAACCTTTCATTTCCCAGCAGGAAACCCTGACACTCGGAGAGAGAACCGTGTGCTTTCCGTGTGATACGTCAATAAACGTTCATCAATCCCGATGGAATTCGATCGAGGGAACTATTTTTTTTGTTTTTTATTTGTTCGATGTGATGTTTCCGAGGTACGTCAACAGCTTGGAATTATTTGATTAAGAAGAGTGTTCGTGCTGTTGCATTAATAAGAGACTATATCGTGTATTTACTAGACTTTCCCACTCTCTTTCTCTCTTTCTCTCTGGCGTTGTGTATATTTCTCTGTTTCTGATGTAATATGCGTCATTTCTTTTCTGTAAATGTTTTTCGAGCAAATAAATGAGCCGCCGATTTATAGTATGAATCATCTTGTAACATCAATGACGTCGCGTTTTACCACGGCGATAGAGGCAGCCCGTTTTCCACTTTGAAGTGAACTGCGAAACGACATTGGTTACGATCGAAATAAATGGTCTCCGCGATAGAAGATGGAAGAGGAACGTTAACGTGATGGAGAATTCGTCGTAGTTTTATTCTGATGTTGGGCTCACGTTCAATCGTGCAGGTGGAAAGGGATGGGGGGGGATTGCAGGAACGTGGGTGGTTATGGGAAGTAGCGGTAAGGCGCTGCACAGACTCTCAGAGAGTCGGTTCGATCTGCCGATTGCTAAAAAGAATCAAATAAAAGAGTTTCCATACGAATTTTCGTGCCGATATCGTGCGCATACTACGTTCGTTTAACCCGCGCGCAGTAATTTCGGATACTGAAAATATTTCTACATTTTCGATGTTTCGCGTTTTTCGTGTCTCGAGTTTGCGTAAGACCTTATATACGTTTATAATAAGAAAATAAATTGTTTCTAACGTACGTGAATAAGAAAACAAAAATATAACTTCAAAATACTTTGAATAGGAAGAGAGAGAGAGAAACTCAAAGTAATAAAGTAATAAAGAAATAAATGATGATGCAGGAAGAATGCATGCGCAGAATCATAAGAGAGGCATCTTTCTTCTTATGCGCGCTCACCTGACATTATTTGCTTTTCGCGGAAATACACAATGACGGAGGATAAGAAGTCGGAAGAATAAATATTTAATCGGCGGTTCTCCCACATCCTCTTTATGTTTCGGTAATTCTAGTTCCCTTGAACTCGTTTCTCAAAGCGCACGTGTAATGGCGCCGAAAAAATATCGTGAAATATGCGCAGAAAAAGAAAGATTATAATTTATCGCGCGTGATAGTGCACGCGCCGGTTCGATAAAATATTAAATAACAATGACGACGATCGTTTAAAATTAAAGTCTGGAGAGAGAACATGTATATAAGCTATAATAAGAGAGAAGTAACATCAGTCTTCTACAGTTTGCGACAAGATATAGAGTTAAATCGTGAATATTGGCAAAAGAAGAAAATGTAAGTTAAATATACGTAAAGCGATTGATAAGTATCCGAAAACGCGGCACATAGATAGCGACAGTGGACGCTTTTAGTGATTTTTGACAACGCACTTCAACTAGTAGTAATGGCCAAAATTTACGAGTTGGACTTTGAATTGCTGTCTCATCCGTCTTATTCGTCAGATATCGGTGCCGTGCGATTTCCATTTATTTTCGAATCTGAAAAAATGACTCGATGGAAAACACTGTTCGAGCAACAGTAAAGTCGTCGATACTGTAATATGCCCATACTTTGGCGAGCTGTCACAAACACTAACGTGCAATAATGAGTTAGCGTTTGACATTTGTTCTTCCGAAGAATGACACTTTTCAACGACAACAGCAACGTGATCGTTTCAGATACTTAATCGCCCTACATATTTTATACTACAACATATTTTTATTATTTATTTTACATTATTTTATTATTTATTTTACTATTTATTTTGTATATTAAAAATACATCGCGTAAATGTAACGTTATTATATTGCTGGACGTTATTCCTTTAAAATGAACAAAAATGTGAAATTATATTAGCATTTATACACATTTTCTCTCTGAAAAGTTTATTCAATTTTGTTGAATGTTATCGAATGTTGACGAAACATTATGATAAACGTAATGATAAATGTTATTTCTATATATTTTGTAATACATTAGAAAATATCTTGTAAGCATTTCCGACTATATTTTAAAACGTGAAGCCTCTGTACTAACTTGATGTTTAACTCAACAATTTGTGCTCTTTTTTTCTTTTCAGAACTAATATGAAGTTTCATTTGTTCATCTTTGCCCTGCTCTTGGCAGTAATGGCGGTCTTTTCGAACCCAACTTCAGTTCCTGATATTAAAAATTATGCCACAACCAGAAAACCTATATATCAGAGACCTTCTTCGTATGAAAAACTATTGGGTCAATCATCATGCTACTAAAACTGCTATATTTCTAAAATAATAGAAAAGATATGTAATCCAAAGACATGTTACTTCAAAGATACATCCCTTCTGGATATACTGGACTTGGATGTGCATCATTTTCTGTAGTTTATGCTGACGTTTATTTTAACGTAACATCCTATGGAAAATGATGTGTCTGTTGATAGCTCACTCAAAAAATTTCACTGTATGAATTACAACAAAATAAACTACATTATTACATATGTGTTTACATATATATATATATATATATATATAGGTATATATAAAAGAATTATATTATTTTTTATATTATATTTTACATACAATACGAAATTCAAAGTACTTATTATTTACATGCTTTTTCTTATATTTCGAATTCCTTCTTCTATTACCGCATCTAACCGTAAGCAAAGATCAAAAAGCATTGACTTGCCTATCGTCAAACTTGTCTTACAAATTACCTTTCTCAACTCTTTCTCAACTTTTTCCTCTGCAAGAACGCGGTCTTTTATTATTATTATTCCGATTTTTTATTATTTACTTTTTTTTTCGGAGAAAGAACGCGATCGCGCTATTTCTCAAAGTGTCCTCTCTTTGCTCGCTATCGGGCGAAAACATTCCGAATGCAATTTCGCTACCTTCGACTTTCGTCTAAAACTCGGAGAGCGGAGAGTTGACCGTGTTTTTTCACAGTCCTATAAACGAGTGACTCCTCGTTGTCCCGTGAATCTGATAACGCTAATTACGCTAATACATTACGCGAGAACCCGGAGCCCCCGAAATAACGAGTGCGCTCTCCCGAGCTCTCCCATGTACGGCTGCCCCGGTTGCATTTACCTCTCTGGGCAATGCCTATCGCGCGTAGAGGTAGACGAGGGTGTCCTAATTACTTACCGCCCGGCGAGACGCCTTCTTGCCCGCATGTAAACACCTTCATTACCACTGAACTGCTCCATAAAATATTTCCGCGGGATAGCTGTTCGGTTATATAGGTAATAACCCCGATCCACGGAACTCTATAAAATGTCGCTCTTTATGGTCAAGTAGCTTGTTGAGAGAGGAGGGCAAATATTTGCGCATTACATATTATATCGTTTACGACTCTCTCCCCCATCTTCGCCCTCCGTCGTGCGATCGTGACGAAAATATAGAATGGAAACCTTATACGCGCAATAAGATGGAGAAACGCCGTGTAATATGCCGTTATCAACCGCATCTAGCGAGCTATAATAAACGAAATGCAAATGTTGTTTCCCGCGTGTAACTTTCATTATACACGGTAATTGAGTTTGCACCGCATCATAAATCTCTGTTGCACCACGAAGCTACAAAGAGAATATTATCGGATCGCAGAGTGGAAGGATATGAATTATTCGTATCTCGAGGATATATTTTCACTTTCCCCCCCCTCCTCTCCTCCAATCGCCGGCTTTCTATATTTAACAAATAAATCAATTGTTGCAAGCGCTATATTATTAATTACACAAGCGCGATATTATATTTATCTCTTCTTATTTAAGATTTTTCTTCTCGCGCAACACACACGCTTTGTGTTATCGTCGCAGCGAAACGAGTCTGACAAATTTTTGTGATCTGTCCTTTCTCTATAATTACATTTATTCGATTCTTGAACGAAATTCCGTCGGAAAAAGCGAGACGATAGAAAACCCTGTCAGAAAACCCTCAGGACTCGGGTTCCAAGAAATACTTCGGCCCTTTCGCGAGATACTACCAGCTTTTCCGTATCAACGAGTAAACGACTTCGAACCAGTCACCCTTGTATTTCATGTCCGAGTAAAAGTTTTCTGTTCCGCGCCGGTCGCGTCGATACCCCTTTGGTCGCGAAGAAAAGTCCCTCTGAGAGTAAAAGAGAGAGACAGAGAGAGAGAGAGAGAGAGATGTATAATATATATACTATTTCTCAGGAGATAAGTATTCTCATAATTTTTCGCGGCGCGTACGTGCTTCTGCAAATAACTAATCTTTACGCGGTTCAAAGTTACTTCCCGTATCGTGCTGTAACTGGCGATAAGTATTTTATCAATGGTTTACGACCGAGACGGAACAACCGGCGTAATTTTCGACCTTGTCGAAAATGTGGCAATATTGGGCGATACGTGTGTCTAAAAAAAAAATAAAGAGCACACAAATATATTACACATATCAATAGACTTGATACCCTTTTGTGTGTTTTTGAACTCGAATTCGAGTTCGCGGGTAAAAGGATATCAAAGTCTGTTGATACGACGATATATATATTTGTTTCTGTCTTTCTTAAATTCACGTGTCCAGCAATATTGCATTTTGCAATCTCGCAAGTTCGTAACAGTTATCGACGCGTGTTATCGCGTTCGCTTGTTTTCTTTTTCCGGTAATCTCTCTTTATTATGCGTTTTGTTCGCTTCAATGTGATTCAAGATCATTTCGATGCAATTCTTATCAGCGTGTGTGTGCTCGGCTTTTTCTACATTATTATAATATAAATTACATTAATATTAATTAATTTCATTTGCTTCAACGAGCGAGCGTGTCATCACGTGAAATTCTTTGTACGTTTCGGGCGGGGGATTTAAACAAGATTTTTCTTTCTGATAACTCTCTCTGGTTAAAAGAGTAATTAAATTTTGTAATATGAAATTCTCTCTTCTCTCTTCGCGGAAACAGTTTGTTGCGAAATAAACGCTCCGTTACGTACTTTTTGACATGTAAAACAGGAAAATGTCTGCTTTTTCTTTAAACTTGTGCATATTTGTTGCGAGCGATTTAATCTACGCGAAGTTCATTTTCGGATATTCAGTCACTTCGGTTTTAACCAAGCAGTACGCGGTTAACAACCGAGAACCAAAAAGACAATTAATGTCATACACGTAATATTGAAATTTGTATGTACGAAACGAACGTTTCCTCTCGAATACGATCGGATTTCCTCTCTCTCTCTCTCTGTCGGTGAGGATCATGCGTGACGCAGTGAGTGAAAAGAAATCCAATTTGCGGATTCTCCCGGAATTCCCCGATGCGTGACAAGTGCATAAGCTTCTAGCTGATGTGCGAACGCGAGCAAAACCCGGGGTCGGATGAATCATCAAGAAAGTGCGCGAGGTCAATGCGCGCACTGTCTTGTCGTTATGTGAACGATAAGGCAAAGCCGGAGGGATTTTCCCTGCAACTTCTCTGAAGCTCGCGATCTCTCCGTTTTTCACTCGCAATAAGAAGCCACACTTTTATACACACATACACACACACACACACACATCACACAATGATATATAAATGGTACATAAGACACGTACGCATCACAAGTCGCGGTTTACTGCGGTTAAAGTGAGTATAGGAGCACAAAGTCTTTGAAATTTAATTTTACTATTTCAAACACTTAAAATTCTATTTTTTTAATGATGGTTTTTTCACTGAAAATGTTTTTTTTTACGATTTTTGTACTATATCGATGTGTTTTTGAAACGACTTTGCAATCGGAAACGGTCTTATTGTTCGGTATATATATCTCTCGTTTCTTCGTCAGAACAACACGTACACTCACCATGAAGTTCGCAATCTATGCCGTGATGCTGTTGGTCGCAATTTGCGCTTTGTTTGCCAATACACAAGCGCTGCCGGGACGCAGATCATCCCTGCCATGCGGTCCTGGCTACGGACCATTTAATCCTCGAAAATCTTGGCTAATACCGCTGCCAAAAGTAAGTATACTAATCGATATCTCACACATCCCCTTTTCGGGTGTGTAAAATATTCGACCATTCTAACGGAACAAAAACTTTCCGAGTTTTTCTCCGGTGATAAATATTATTTAATATAAAAAACAATTTATTCGAAGTAGAGAAAATAATGTATTTGAAGTGGAGAAAAATTTATATCAGATAATTGTCACACCGACAATATCCGTCTGCGAGAAATGAGCTTTTTAATAAAATCATTTGTATCATTGTTACAGCATGGATAATATGATCTACGCTGATAAACTGAGAATTATATTTAAAAAAATGATATGTAACATTATATTATATATGTAACAGAGAGACAATTTAATTAAAGACTCTTCCTCTGCTATGTTAAAAATTACGCATTTTGAATTGAATTTTGAAATTACTAAGCGGAGGTCACCTACGTGCCATGCAGTTCCCGTCGCATTTACATTTGTACAGGGAATAAATACGTATTTATTATATATTCTGATTTACATTCAATTTACTCCTTTCGCGTTCGAACGTGGCACACAATATTCCTTTGTATAATTCTCGTAATACCATCAGATATTCTCCGGCGTAAGCGATCACGTAAAACAATCAGAAACAAAGACACCCCGGAGCAAATTCAATCTGAGAAACAGATTTTCTGCTAGAAAAAAAAAAAGCGATATTTCAATTAAATCTTTAATCAAATGGCCTCTTCGTGACAGCTTGCATTCCGGGTGACCATAAATCGCGTTAATGGAAAGTGACTTTTCTTATTAACAAGTTATTTGCACTGGCATAAGGCGTTGTTGCTCCGCAACAAGAGAGAGAATATTGCATCTAAGCTTCCGGTCCAGTTACACGCGGGCGCTACAAAACGAAATCGATACGCGGTGCTTTTCGCGCGCGATATTTCAGCGAAAACGTTTCGCATTCCGCCGCGCTGTTATCACATTTATTTCGCAATTTTACTGAAGTTCATTAAATGCTCAATGAAATTATAAAACGGTTGTCTGAACACATTCGCCGAGTCGAGGTTTATGTGCGCGCGCTTTTCACGCAATTGCAGCAGCTATTTCATTTTTTTAAGACAAACGCCACAGTCATTTCGAGAAAGTAGTCGAGCTGCATATACATATGTAATATACATATATATACAATCGCGTCAAACGTCACTGTGTTCATTACAAGAGGAGGAATCTCGAACTATAGTTCGAGTAGCGACTCCGGAGGATGTATCCGACCATCTGTGGCAAGCGCTGCATGCGACAGCATAATGTAAATGGTGAGTTTGGTGAGATCCCTCCTCTTGTAATGAACACAGTGACGTTGGACGCGATTGTATATATATTTATATTATATATATGTAGCTCGAGTACTTTCTCTCCGCTCTTCCGCATTTTACGGAGTTCCTACGTTAATGCGATAAGAGAGCAGTCTCAGTCGCGAGCAAGGCCATAACTTAAATTGCTCGCTTCTTCGTCGTAGCTAATGCAAAGCGATACTTTAAAGTGGAACAATCGCGCGTGCCAGTCGGCTTTATTCTGTTCCCCATTTTGATCCGACAAAGCGTTTCGTTATCTGCCTGCTGTGAACGCATCAGAGTCTCCTAATGAGACGCGAATTAGAATAATAATTTATAAATCACGTAAAATATTAACGGGACAAACATCGACCAGACGATGTAAATGCCGGGACTTAAAATCTCGTCCGTGCGCTTAAATTCATCAAAGACCACGGGCTTAATTCGAAGCGTAGTATCAAAAGATGTTGAGGAATTTGCGAATTGTGAAATTTGTTTCACATAAAAAAAAAAAAAAAATCATTCTTAGCTTTGTAAAATTCGACGTCGAGAAACGCACTCCACTGTCCGATTTTGATAGCGCGGCTCAAATATTCCGGGACGGTAATTAGGATGCCTCGAGTAGCAATAAGGCTGCCGTTAGATAAGTGGGGCAATTAACGAAATACTTTGAATTTCGACGCAACTTTCCGGATGTCGGCGGCCAGGAGGATGCGCCGAAGTGCTCTTCGCGGCGACAGCGACGTCGAGTGTCGTTACAACATTCTAGATATTTGATCGCTTCGCCAACTACGAAAAGGCCTCTCGCGTTTTTCTTTTATAGTGTCAACGAACTGTTATACACATATACGCGTATATAATATTGTACACGCACAATTTATTCTCTCGATGAATAAGTGAAAGAAAAACACAGAGCGTGCATTTGCACGTAAAAAACGGAATCTTGAAAATCTCTCGATCGCTATCATTTGTTATGGAGAGAGAAAAAATTTACGCGAAACTTTGCACGTTGCGTGCTCCAAGAGGAAGGGCGGTGCCAGATCCGACGTATTCGAAATGAGAAGTGTTCTCCGAGTATAGTTGTGTATACACTGTGTTTTTGCTTCCTTGAATACATGAGATGCAATTAGAGGTTTCAAGAAGAACAGCGTAAGGAAGGAGTGGACTCGACTTTTTCTCGCATCGTGTTTTTCAACGATTTTCCACCGAAGAAGAAAACGAAGTCGTCGTCCACCGCATCGCCGTCTCACATTATTTACACTAGTCTGTTTGTTTTTTCGCACTAACACGTAATTTGGCACTGTGTCAACACACTGCATTCGCGCGTCGAGCACGTTGTTTCATTTATGTCGAACATATATCTGTCTCTAATTGAAGACAATTTGTTCGACGATTTTTTTTTTTCGAAAGAGAGTCTGCTTTTACAGATTTGATTCCTATTCACAAACATAAAGCTTCAGTCGAGCCTGCTTCAATGCCGACCGGTAATGGCGTTCGTTATAATGAATACCGGAGATAGACATTAAATCGAATTGTATGAGAACAATTCGGTTTATATAACAGAGAGAGAGAGAGAGAGAGAGAGAGAGAGAGAGAGAGAGAGAATTCAACGAGGAAACGCGAGAGTGAAATTCACTGAAAATAAGTCCCTAAAAAAAAACAAAAAAAAACAAAGTTTCGACAAAACATCGCGAAAAAATAACAATCGCGCGTGGAAATCATGCCTGGAAAAATACGAAATGTCCGATCTCAGTCTGTTCTTTTTTTTTTTTTTTTCCGTAAATGAGGCTCAGCAAAATGCTCTGCGCGAAGTTGAAATATTAACTTCACAAAAAGACTGTTCATTATTCAATGTAAAGTTTTCTCTGCGAAACGCAGTCGTCTGAGTCTGATCATTAAATCGTTTTTCATTTTCGACGGTGGAGTTAATTGTTTTAAATTCGCTCCGCAGCATGAATAGTAATTTTCAAGAGAGCTTTGCGAATTATAATTTCGCGTTGTGCGCTCGTTCGTCGCGCTGCCCGTGTGTGAGGCGAAAAAGAATCACTTCGAAGTAATTTAATTTAAAAAATGGAAAGATATAACGAGGAGAGGAAGAGAGAAAGAGCGAGGGAGACAGAGAGCGGCGATCTCCGCGGATACGGTACGTGTATCAAACATTAATGGAACAAACGTAAGTCGTGGCGCTGCGAGTAGCTACTAATTATCGAGGGATATCTAATATCACAATGCGCAAACTGCAACGAACAGCACGGATTGAATGACGGATAGTAAAGCGAACGGGTTGTACGTGACTCGGTTTCTCGTGAAATAAATGAGCCTTCCCCGTTGTTATACTGAACTGAACTGAACTGAACGCAGCGCGATCTCCTCGCACAATCGTTGGAATATGTTCTGTGCTACGGCGCCGGTGTTACAACCCAATTTCCTGGATTCCTATTATGACGTGCCCAGTTTTGTCGGTTATTCTGCAGAGGCCGGAGCGGCGCTCGCCGAGAAATGCGTGAGAGGAGATTCACCGCGCAAATCCCGTCCCGGTTAACTCGCCGATAACGATCCGGTTATCAACTCGGAACTCGGCTTGCGCGCGCGCTCTTCGAACTCGGTGCGCCTAAAAATACATCCGTCCGCTCCTTAAATCGGGAAAGCTTACGCTTCCAAAATGCACCTAACGCGAAACTTCGGACTCGAGTTACTTTACCGGAATGGGATATTCCTATTCTCCGCAGCTCGTTTTAACGATCCTTTCTGTGTGTTATCGCGTTTCGCCGATCGTCGGCGCACGTTCAGCGGAAATGATAATTAGGTGAGTATATATGTAAAACGGTATGTATAATAATATAATTCTATCGCGCGCTCCGATCTCTCTCTCTCTCTCTCTCTCTCTCGTGTTTGATCGCGATTTCCCGGCAAATTTTTGTTTTATATATCACACCGTGAACTCGTATTCGCCGCCAGCGAGAGAGACCAGAGAACGTTTAGCTTTCCCGGACAATTCGCAAACAATTCGCTTCGCAAGCACTTCCGCGCGCCTCAAGCTTCTCAACACAACGTTTTAATCTCTCGTATGACGTTCCGCGGATTATGATTTTATCAAAGACTAATGAAACGCACTTTTGTTCAGGTTATTTTAATAAGTTCTCGGAAAGGGATTTTCTCCGTCGTGACGGAGATTAAAAGAACAGAATGCGCGCAGAGAGAGAGAGAATGTAAAAGCGTGGCAAGGAGAGCGCAAGCAAAGCGCGCATGATATAAATCCGCAATTCTTGACGGTTGACTAACAAATACTTGAAACGATTTTCTACATTTGTTTTAAAAACGGAGAAAAACGGCGAACACGAACGATCTGTCATTATCACGTGTATTTTTTAATATCATTTTTAATCTTCTTCGTAAAAAGAAATCCTGTCGTGTGTGAGTGTGCAACTTGATTATTATAAGCGCAAGAAAGAGGGTGAGTTTCCTGTTAAAATAAAATAAAAAAAAAAAAACTTTTTATCTACGGAGTGAAACCGCGCCTGTTAAGGCACTGATAACGTAGCAATTAAACGCTTCCGAGAATTTCACTTTTAGCACGTAAACAATCAATCGAGGCACAAAGGAAACGATTAAACCTCGTCTCTCTCTTCTCGCTTTTCCGGACAATGAAAGCGCGCGCACTGACGCATTATATTCATATCGTATTTTTTACTGTGAAAAGAGAGAGAGAAAGAGAGAGAGAAAGCGCCTATAACGGATGACGCGCGGTTAGAACCAGTTAAGCCGTTAAATGAAATTCTTTTAGCGGATTTACCGGTTCTTTGATCGCTCTTTTGTTTATCGCTCGCTGAATGGCAGCTCGGATTCGAAAAGATAGATTATACCTATACCCTCTTTCCCTCCCGGATTCGACAGTCCCATTTCCGAGTACGTGTCAACTTCTGCCACCCCCCGCGTTTCGTTGATCAATTATTACCTCTGAAAATTTCTTCCGTTCTCGCTACGAGTATGTCGACCGATACAATGAGCTCCTCTCTTTCTGTTTATCTTTTTCAATCGACAGCTCGGGCAAAAAATTGCACAAGCACTGAGTGTCACCTTGTCGCGATAAGATATTGATATTAATTTATACGAGAGAGAGAGAGAGAAAATAAATAAAACATCTCTCACGACTTAATTGCGCATTTGATTATTTCAAAATTAATTCGGAGATCGAAGAGTGACGTAAATTACACTTGATATTTTTTTTTTTTTTTATAGAATTATCGAGCGCGATAACAATTTTACGACTCTTACGTAAATTCCGACGAGAAACGCAAATATCATGTATCGTTTATTGTGACAAACCCGCGAAATTATATTGCACACACAGAGAATAGAATCCGCATAGAATTGTGTGTCAATTGGCGTAGCCGAGGTTTACCACGGGAATTATATTGTATATATACATATATACGTCTCTCATTTATATGCGATATATTTCATGTATCACAGACGCATGCATCACGTAACAGATGAAAATAACATAATTAGGACGTTTCCTCGTTCGCTGATACACATTTATATTATAAGTATATATATATATTTTACGCACGTGCATATGTGTGTGGTGGCCGAAATATTCAAGGCCGTAAATCGCCGGTAACTCTCGCCGCCCCATTCAATTTTACACTTTACTCATATTTTCCCTCAGCGCTCGCGCGACACTTTATCTCTTACATTTTATCTGCTGATAAATCGCGAACGGCGTGTCCTACCGTAATTAACTGCCATTTTCGCGCTTGCTACATACACGCGCGCGAGCGCGGATTGTATAATTCGACCCGAATAAATCTTAACACGCGCGCGTCTCTAACGCCGCACCTCCTCTGCAGCTGATAATAGTTCTATTTCTCGGACTCATACGTCATTCACAGATTTACTTAACGAGATTAATCGCTCCCGAATCGCGTCGAATATACGTGCATATAACAAGCGCGGAGAGATATCCGCGCGTAATAATTGTGCCGGCATTGCTCAGTATATTGCTGTATTCCGTTTTGGTCAATGGCGCAGATCAATATTAACGATGATATCGGGTTTTGGAAACCGGCGCTGTGCGAGCCGGGATGTAGCGCGAGCGCAAACAAAATGAAATAAACAAAACTGCGGCCGGAGCCGCCGCGCTTGTGCCGCCGCCGCCGCCGTTGCCGCTGCGCAACGTTTGCGGTGTACTCGGATGTGTCATGTAATTTTATGTGTTTGCGAGCGGCAATTCGCGTAAACATTTTCGGGAGCTCTCAGGCGTCGTATATTTAGCATCGCCCGCGGTTCGCGGAGAGGGTGGTTTTGATCGTCGTGAAAGCGAAATCGCGATCGGTTTCTTGGCTTCTTCTTACCCGCGCGTGCTTCTTATTTTCTGCTCCGGATATAAGAGAAAGAGAGTACGTATCGATCGGCGGGGGTAAAAGGACGATAAAAATCTCTGGTGTACTCGAATTAACGGACAGTAAAACCCCGGGTCGGTTTTTCTAGCTCGCGGCTGCGGGAGAAAGTAGAACACGCGTACGGGACAAAAAAGCGAAGGAAGTTTGACATCGCCGTTGGCATTACCGGTGATTTGCTCGAGTATATTTCACGCCTACGGCAGGGACGAAATGGAAAAGGACAGGACGACATGCTTGGGTGAGCGTGTCGGAGGGGGACACAGTGCATTTGACTTCCCTATCAGCGTCAAGTGCTCATAAGCGCGCGCTTAAATGACTTCTCGTTTGCGAAACACCGCTGACAGCCATTCAGCCATATTTCTAAAACGAATTTCCGACGTACGCGTAACGCGCACGACTCTCTCGGCGATCTGTTTTTTAAAACTCTCGCGTCGCGGCGGCGGCGGCGCCGCGCGGCGCTGCGCGAAATTCGGTTGCGCTTTCGTCCCATTTCAACGAAATGGAGTCTCGAGGTGCGTTCAGATGTTATTTGGCGGGATTAACTCGTTTCCGCTTGCCGCGAGGTACACGTTACCGCTTTGAAATTACCGCAAAAAAGAAAAAAAACACGCACGAAAGATTTTCCTCCGACTTCTATCTCTCTCTTTCTCTCTGTGCGCGAGATTCATTGAAATTCTAACGAGAAGTTTTGGCAAACGAAAAACTCCGCGAGCGAACTGCGCGAATATCGCTATTAGCACGGTCAATTGATCGCAGAAAGCTGTTGAAATGAAATTCGTTTTACGTTACAGTTACAGAATACTTAGGTGTGTATCTGTGTGTTTGACGTGTACATGTGTGTGTGTACACGGCACCTACCTCCTACACATCTCTCCTGCGTGAACGCGAAAGAAATAAATGGGGGAGAAATGTAATTAATATAAAATGAATTTGCTAAATATGAAATTATTGAAACACATTCATTAAATCCTGTAACTAGATGCAAATTAATTATAAAAAGTATAGAGATTTATTATAAATACAATATTAATAAAATATATAATTATTAGTGAATTTATAAACTACAATTTATATTACATTATTGTAATCATTTATACCTCATCAAAATAAAATTTGTTTTGATGTATTATTTACACAAAATTTGTAAGGGTAGTTAAACACATGATTTGCACGAATATACATTTTGAGATAGAAAAATTGCACGCGGGGAACTGAGATAATGAAATGAAACATTTGTTTCGTCATTTAAATGACGCAAAAAAATTTGGCAAACGCTGCGAGAAAAAAGTTCTTTTTATCAGACATTATGCATACGAGAAAACGCAAACTACTTACACAAAGCCCTCTCGCACGTAAAGTGTAAACACACACACACACACACTCTCTCTCCGCGATTGTCTTTGCAGAAAATTACATATTATTATGATTGAGTCGCATAAACGCCTCTTATCTTGCGTTTAACCGTGCTCGTATCTGCGATACTAAACTTCCTAGTTTACTGGAAATTACTCGCTTGATTCATCCGCAAGCTACGCGGGTCAAATGTCTCACTTAGCGCTTGCTAATTAACTTGCGAGGAAATACGAAACGATCCAATCAGCGCGATATATCAGCCACGCTGATTGATCGCGTTCGCGTATTATATAACTTTATAAAAATCATCTCGAATCTCAGATTTTAATAATCCGCGACTTAAAACTTACCAGGAAACAAAAAATTGTCGGAAAAATCTCTTGTAATCGTGGCGAGAGAAGAAATACGCGCGCGCGAAGAACGTCATCATTTGCAATATTGTTCCGCGTTTCCTGTTCGTCTATTATTTCTCTTCGTCGCTGCGGTGAAACATAATGGGAGGAAAGGAAACGCATCGGGCGCAACTCTCTGCGCGTGTATATTCTCTCTCAGCGTTGCCACAGCAATCTCGTGCGGATAGTGCACGCATGTCAAGACGAATCAAGCCGTGTATATACTTGGGAAAGCGCGCGCGCGCGCGACCACGTCGTAGTTGCGCGTATATTACACACGCATGCGGAGGTGAATGAGATGGTTATGTCGGAGGGCGGGTGGTATCGTAGGTCGGGAAGTGGTACTACAAAGGCAACGGCTACGGAGGGCTAAAACGGGGGGAAGGGACAGATCCCGAACGTTGCGGAGAACGTCGAAGCGGAGAAACGCGAGGATAGCCTTACACAAGCGCGCTGCTACGCTGAAAGCTCCGTCCTCGCATTCCTTCGTAATCTTGTTACGTCAGCCACTTAACTTAACCACTAGATCGCGTATATACGGTAGAGAGAGAGACAGAGAGAGAGAGAGAGGGAGAGATCGCTCCCCTGCGTCGCAATCACTGCTGCCACTTCGACGTCAACATGTGCGATGTGGCCGCGTGTTGCCCTCAAGAAGCTCGCGCTGCTCGAGCTTCTTGACATTGCGCGCAAACGATCGGAGTAATTTGTAGAAAACTTTCACCGCATATTCGGACCGAGATATTTATATCGCATTAAGAGTACAGCTGTGTAGATATAATGATCGTTCGAAAGAATCGTAAGAGATTTAAACGAGCGAGCACACGTTCTTTTTACGACGCTGTACTTTTTGATAGCTTTCTCATTCGACAAAGAAGTTTCGCGCGCGGGAAGTGAATTATCTTTCAGATACCGGGGAAGCGCGATGAACGTCAAGCGCCAAGAGCGGGGAGCATAAATATTAAGAAGCTTCGAGTTACGGGGTGCGCGTGCAAGTTACGCTTTTCGCGCGCCGCGCCTGACGCGAATTTCAAATTCTTATCAACATACTATTTGGAAAATCGCAAATTTCGAACATTACGACGATGACCGAACCCCCGAGCACCGGGGCCGCAAATTTATTCATAATAATCTTCCGCAACGTGTGCCATAGCTATGCGGGGTTTAGCGCGCGGCCGAGCTCGCATATTCAGCACGCTCGACGGCGAATGTGAGTCACGATCCCGTTTGCGTTCCCCGCAGGCACGTCCGGAAGCGCAGCTCGCAAAAATACAACCGTTTTTCTCGGGAAACGCGGGCGCCATTCACTCGCCCTCCCTCCGTCGTCTCCGTTCGCGCGCGCGTTACCCCTCTCGATCGCGCAAGGGAGGATTTTGTGTACTACGTCCTTTTTGCCCGCTTACCCGACGAATAATTCGATTCTCCGTGGGGCATGCATCAGTCTAATTATGAACCGCTTCATAGTTGGGTAACATTCTCGGCGGCAATTAGTCGCTGTGTTGACAAACGCAATTTGCGAGATGTAACTTTATGGCATGGGGACAGGCGACAGACAGAAGCGCGCTCTAGCGAAGCCATTGATGTTCGCCGAACACATCGACGCGTGCACTCGTGTTTCGCTTCCGGAGTGGCCATCGTCTTCCGCTCTCCTCTCCGTCGCCGGGTTGTTTCGCCAACACGAGACGTGCCGACACAAAGTGTATTTCACCGAGTTTTCGGAGAGAAAATGACAAACGACGTTATGACCCTTTGTCTCGAGAATCTCACACTGTTTTCATTAGATATATGTAAGGTTTTAGAGATAATCGTGTGTGTGTGTGTGGGGCAACAATTAAATGCGAAAAGTGAGATAATCGTCGGTGCAAAACTATTGCGAACACCGCAATTTCCAAATCATCTTGAGACGCGAAAAAAAACGAGAGCGATTATGTAATTGCCCTATTAATTCGCGGCAAAATTCTGGTTTTGAAAACAGAATTTGAAAAAAAAAACTTTTTCGAGAAGTGGGTATTTAGATAGTTATCAATTTAATGTTGCGGATAAGGGAACTTTCTCGGAGTAATCGGATTTCTCTTCCTCGAATAAGCTGCAAATTGAGATACCGTTAATAGCGATATGAAAGTTCCTCAGTTCCTTCTTTGCCTGTTACTTGGCAATAACCTTCTCCTGGCCGTGTGCCACTAACTACCCCAATAGAGATTTCACGTCTTTATAGGCTAAGTCCGGTTGGCTTGCGCATGATTTACGTGCGCTTCCTTAATCCAGCTTATACATTATGCGCTTATTAAATACCTAGCGCGCTTCGAAACTTTCTTCGGGAGCAAATGCGCGCTTGTCTTCTTTCGATTTGTAAAACAAAATTTATATATATATATGTATATACACATCTGTGTGCATGTGTGTATACACATACATACGCATTGCTTTGTATCTCGCGTGTTCGCATTCCTTTCGTTCTTTCGGCTATTGCGGCGAGTCGCGCGAGGGATATTCCGGCGTGCCGCGTCGCGGGCGGCGGCGTACCGCGCGCCGCGATCGACGTTCGAAAACGGAGCGGATTCCACGGAGCCGCGCGCAACACCGAGCGCTGAAATACCGTTGGCGGACAATATTCCGCAAGCCGGAGGGGAAGAAGGGAAGGATTGTACGTGACGACAGACGCGAGACAGCAAAGTGGAAGCGTTCGTGGCAGCCAGCGGGAGGTAAAGAGACGCGGTGGCGAAGAAAGAGAGAGAGAGAGAGAGAGAGAGAGAAGAAGAGACAGCGGGACGCGAAGGACGAAGAGGAGGACCCACCGTCGTCACACAGGAGTTGGAGGCTACAATGGCAGTGCGTCTTCTCTGGCGCCCTGGAGTCTCCCGACACGCCTTCCGAGCGCGAATTCCGCAAGAACTCGCTTATCTAGTGCGCGACGTTCTTCCATACGCCGCGATATTGCAATCCACACCTACGGAGGGGAGCATTATTCACTCCGCGAGATTCCGCTCGGGTCTGAAACGCGCGGAAGCGACGATTACCAGGCTGTTTACGCGTTATTTTGCCTGACTGCCACGGGCGCATTGAACGGGAGTAACGTCAAAAACGTCGTCCCTCCACGCGAAATCCTGTGATTTATCACGTACTAATCGCGCGAAAACGAGCGCAAAACGCATGTAATCAGACGAGACCGAATTTTCAATAGTTTAACTGCGTCAATAGTATTTGCGTTTGTTGCATATTGCATATACGAAACGTAATACGCGTTTCGACACGCGCTCTGTAATATTTATACGATGTAAAAATACATAATCCTTGTTTGTGACGCACGCGCGTGCGAAATTGTATGATACACAATAATATTGTGTGTACTATTATATTACAATCTCAGCAGCATGGTTAGTTGTGGATAAATTGCAGGTATAATACCGGAAGTATAATCGCGCGTTAATGTACAATTACGTGCCAAAGTTAATGTACATTTTATCGTTATTGAAATAATGATATAACAAAACCGTCGTGCTCTATAAGGACACGGACACGCACACGCGTGTTCTTTCAAATGTATATTTGCAAAACTTATACTTGGGAGAACATTAATCAAATTCAACAGCGATTCATTACGAAGTGACGGAATCCTTTTTTCGACAGACTGTAGTAATTAAGGACCGGCAAAAAAATCCCCACCGTCCATCACGTGTCAATGAAAATCGTATTTCCTTTGCAGATTTATTAATCACACTTTCCGGCAAAACCTATTAAACTATTCCCGATATAATCGATATTTCGCGCGATCAATTATCTTTATCGTTTATTCCACGTGAAGGCGAATGGATTGGCTGAATATGTATGAACTTCCAAATTGCGCTTATGTAACGGCCGAACTAATATCTGCAGCCAATAGATGAAAGTTACATGTGCAATATCATGTATTTGATATGGCCAAGATTTAATCTTGCAACACATACACACACACACTCTCTCTCTCTCTTTCTGCTTCCTAACAGATATATGTATATATTGCAAAATATGTGTATTTAATACGCGTCTCATTACGGAGTAAGTGTCAAACTTGTTTACTTTCTCCGTTACTATACCAGTTGCTCATATTTGGAACATCAATGAAAATATGTAAGCGCTAAATTCATACGCCGATATTACATGAAATAACAGATTGAATATTAATAGACTAATCTACAATTAATATCGGCATTGTAATTTCGAATATTTCTATGTAAATCTATCTAAACACACGTGAGTGCATTTTACACATTACGCCCATTAATGCTAGTATGCAATAATAATTCCGCTATTATTTCGCAATTTATAATTTTAAAACTCCAAGCGATATATTTGGACGCGCTCACACAAAAGTAAAAGTATACATTGCGGGTATGGAATATATGAAATATAAAACAAGGGTGTGCATCTCTAGAAAAAAAAAAAAAACTAAGAGATATTATTGATTTCTGACTACTGAGAACTTTATCCTCTTCATTTTAAATTTTTGAGTGGATGAAAGTTAGTTTCACGTGAAAACAAATTGCAGTTTTTCAATTTGAAGTACGTTTGACTCGAAACGACATGAAATTAATTCTACTTGAGCGCCGAGCGCCCTTCTCTCTGCCAGGGTTACGTACATCCGGTCGTTTTAAACGCGAAACTTATGTTAACTTATTCCACGGACACTTTCCCGGAAAACGAATCCTTCATTTTTGTCGAGCAAATGAAAAAAAAAAAAAAAAAAAAAAAAAAAAAAAAGCGTTATTTATATTTCGAATAATTAAGCGACGCGACCAGGTAATGTAGACAGGAAGACAGTTACTGGTATAATTTTAACTCACTATCCAACAGCTGGACTCATTTGCTAAACTCGATTTATGTTTTCCACTTTCCATGTAAATTTATATACTTTATATGACGGAGCGCCTTGCTTTTTTTTTGTTTGTTTTTTTAAATTCAGCGCGGCGCGTAGCATTACGTAGTTTTTAATAAATTCCCGTGTAATATCCTCCTCGTGAAATTTTATATATGCCGTCGTGCGTGTGAGGGTGCGCGCTCTCCGAATCCTCTGGGCGCGAATTACGGATCGCGGTTAGCCATAAATCGAGCCAAGCCGACCCTTTCGGCATCGACGAAGTCATATTATTCCCGCGTTCATCTCTTCCGTCCTCAGGGCTCATGCCAAAAGACATACCCGTTTCCAAAGTGGGAAGAGGAGCGTGCCACAGGTTGTGAGAGCGACCCCGAAAGCGCAGCGGCTGTGCGACGCGTAGGGAGAGTGGAGGGATAATTAATCGTCACCTATTGATAAGAGATAAGTGAGTGGGATTAAGACGGCGCTTTTGGTAGAGGGGGATGGTTGGCTCACAAGAGTCGCGCGGAAGCTTCCCGTCGCGCGGAGGCGTCTGCGCGTGGCGGGAAAAGAGAGGGGATGATAGAGGAGGTAGAGAAACACGCTCTTCGGCGCGACCCTTCAGTCGGGATGCCGTTCGCGCACCCTCTCGTTCACCCGCTACCGCGATGATCAGTGAACACCGTGTCCAACGTGTTCCGGGAAACGCGCGGGGCCGACTACGGCTGTTGACTGGAGCCGTGTTGCTGCTGTCCATGATCGCGAGAAGTGCATGGACCGACAACAACCCCGTCGCATCCGGTGAGTGAAAAAAAAATTGATCACCGTGCGCGAGGCGAGGCGAGATTTTCTATCGGCAAACACTCTTCGGTCTTGCGCGCTTGTTTAACGAGCGATACGACAGGTGCCATTTAGTAAACAACTTATGTTTGATCGTCACGATTGGCTTTCGCCAAACGCGTTGATTAACGCTTCCGAGTACATCCAAAGTTCTTCCCCTTACCGTCCCGCGCGTCTTCCCGAGACTGATTCGGTTCCCTCGTTCACGAGTGTTAAATTCACTGCCGCGGTGCTAATTGAATCCCGTGCGAACTGCGACCACCCAGCGGGAGTAGGAATTTTGTTACCTACACGCGCGCTCGCCCGTTTCGCGTGTGCGAGAAGTTTAACGAGTTTCGGTGTCGTCGTCTCCGCCGTTGTCGTCGTCGTCGTCGTCGTCGACGTCGTCGCAGCCGCTGCCGTCGCGATGGTCCGAAGGGTTGTTCTCTCTTGTTTCCACATATAGGGTACATATAGCAGCCAGACTAGTGCTGCTGGGGTATTTCACGTCGCCGCACGGATTTGTGGTGCGTGTCTCTTCTACCCGCGAGAGCGCGTATCTCTCTTGCAGCCGAGAGTTGGTCGACTCTCGCGGTAATTCGAGGCGTGAATGCAATAGTTTCTGTGCTTCGAACGCGCTGTAAAGTCGTCGGGGATGACTGGGAAGTACCAAGCGCGAGAGATACGAACTAGTTTGCTCTCGTATCTCTTGCTCATTATTCCGAATTCTGAGGGTCTCGTTGTTATTTCACGTGTGAACGATATTGTTACACTTTTCTAAACGCGGTTAAAAAAACGAGAAAAAAAATTTAATTAATTAATCACAGAAGACGAAAAATTAATCACGGTATTATTTTTTAAATTAATTTCTTCTGCAAAAAGTGATTTTCTAAATTTGATATAAGTTTCGCAAACTTATTTATTTATTCTGTGTAAAGTTATGTATTTTTATAATTGAGAATTCTTATCCAACTTCTTTTTTCGTTAATTATATGTAAATTGTGTGCAAGGTAAATGCGCAACGAGATAACGAGCTTTAATCAATCCTCGCAAGAGCTGTCCCGCGATATATTGTAGACAGAAAAGCGTGTTAGCACTTTTAGATAATTTATAAAAGTCGCGGTATTCAGATAAAAAAATATTGTACTAGGAAAAGAGCGTCGAGATACGATCTTATAATTGTTCGACTTGTCTTTTAATATTTTCTAATGTTAAAATATATTATCGCGAGGATACCGTTGTTACAAAAAATTGTCTCCGTTCGCTGAGCAAGACACGGCCATATTGCACATACCGTAGACAGATTTATAGTTTACACAGTTACGTAATTGCATAAATATTGTTTTTTAAATTTGTTTTTAGTTTCTATTTTTTTCAAAGCTTTTTCGCTCTTAATTCAAATTCTTTTTAAACAAAAAAAACGTCACGCAGATTTTAGATGGCAAATTTAGTTTTTAAACGTTTTAGCAAGCTACAATTCTATCCGTTAATCGAACTACGTATAGTTTGTTCTTGCACGAGCAGCAAGCTAGTAATTATACTGCAACTATATCAAATAAAACTAGGATTTCACAATGTACCGTTTCACGTTTCGACGTTTTCGTAATTACGGGACACGCTTGTTAGAATTA
Source organism: Pseudomyrmex pallidus (assembly GCA_014825455.1). Taxonomy (NCBI): domain Eukaryota; kingdom Metazoa; phylum Arthropoda; class Insecta; order Hymenoptera; family Formicidae; genus Pseudomyrmex; species Pseudomyrmex pallidus. The sequence goes on from QVNV01002352.1 coordinate 101,426, forward strand.
GGTCGTACTCCATATGCAGGCGAAGTTCTTGAACTGATTGTCACTTCGCTGTGCACCAGTGCAAGGTCACAATGTACGAGACAATTTAATGTGTTTTCAAAATACGGGTTTGTTAAAATAACAATTTTAATGAGATTTTTTCGTGGAACACGCGAAATGCTTGTGAAAATATATATCTTGCTTCTGATGCAACTTTTTTGTTTTTTTATTCTTATTTAAACAAGTCACAAACAACATGTTTTTTCCGATCAAGATTTATATAGTTTTGCACTTGTGTAAAAAATATTTGTTTTCGGCGCAGTATATTTAGAATTCCACTGTATATACTAGTTTTGTAACATTTAATATCAGTCTAAAATTGTAGAAATAAACACGTAAACAACTTTTCTTCCCGCGCTTCGCACAACCTGTGCGTGTATGTAGTAACATGTAAAGTAGGTTGCGTTTAGTGCTGCTGGTAAAATTAGTTGCACGCTTGTAACTGCCGAATGCGATTCTGAGCGCCAACGATTTCGGGCGATTACGTGGGACACCGCGATATAATTCGGTTTCGCAGATGTGGGATGAATATGAAATTCCTGAGGCACGACTGTGTGTCACTTCTGACTAATTTCGCTCCTCTCCCTCCTCCCCCCCCCCTCCTCACATATTCTATGCATCATTGCAAAGTGTCATGTAAAATATCCGATGTATATGAATATGCCACATTAATTGTGTTTTGTGCATGGGAAAATTCCAAGTCGGTCGTTCTACAAAAGAGACATTAATTAATCTATTCGTCTCATTTCACGCTCTCTACCATTCAAAATTCAAGCATACGAAATCATTTCTCTCTCTCTCTCTCTCTCTCTTTCTCTCCGGAATGTGGAGTGTATTTTTTCGAGATTGTCCAAACTGGGTTATTCCGCACGCGTGCGATACACAATGCGCGATAGATTTTGGAAAAAAGTTACGAAGTTGTAACTACTATTGATCAAATGGGAAGTTCTCTTGTTTCGTGCTACAACAATTGACTGCATGGCAGCGTTTTATACAGATCAAATAGAATCGTTGTTCGGAGTGAAGTGCGAATTTTATTCTGTTGATCGCTACTATAAAAAAAACAAAAATAAAATATACAACATGTGTTATTGTATCATGTAACACGAGTGGTTTTCAACCTGCAACGTTTGTCGCGCCGGCGAAATTAATTTCGGGCGTTTTATAATTAAGCCAAGCTGCTGATTTGGTACAATTAGTAAATTTGGACGCGTGCTTTAATTGAAGGCATTAATGCGCAGAGAGTCGTGGAATATTTGCTATAATACCCCTCGGTACTAATACCTCTCTCAGCACACGCATTATTTTGCACAGAAATGCCTCTCTCTTCCGGAGATTTTATTATTAAACAAATTCGCTCTCTTTAATAACAGCATTTTATTTTTAAAAATTCGCGCGATTCATTAATTCAAATAAAATATTAAACACATACAATTATTTGCGCGTTGTGTGCACAAATATCAATGTGCGATTTAACGCGTCGAGCGTTTTACATTGCGCGCGCTAATACGCAAAAGGTACGTTTCCAAAAATTTCATTATTTTTGTAAACGTAAAAGACTTACGTAAATTTTGTTTGAGTCGCAATTATCTAGATTTACGCTTTCCACGTTAATTCGCAGAACATAATTTTGTGTACGAGACGCGGTATATCCTCGATATAAAATTATCCTCGTTAAACAACAAATTTAATCTCATTTGAACGGATAATATTAAAATCGACGCAGAGAACATTCTTTCCCTCCTACATCTGGCTTGTAACAAAAAGAAAAACAAAAAAAAAATCTGGAAACTGTCTGTTCGCGTTATAAAAATAGGTCACTGAATAGGTCGCTGAATACCATCAGCCCTCGTCTGGACATTTAAGGAAAGTTTCAGGTTTTACAGAGACACCGCTATACTTTTTAATAGGATTTACAAACTGGGTTAAAATCAACTTCGCACTTTACTCATTTTCTCAAAAGTGTTCTTATGAGGCGAACAATGCAAATATGATTCTATATATACATCTTCGAACATTCACGCGATGCAAAAGCTCTTGATAATTGAGTGCCGAGTCCTCTCTCTTTCTCTCTGCTTGTCTTCGAAGACCTTCGTCACCGATTAAATGTCATTACGATGTCATTGTTCTTCTAAGTGCGCTTCGAGATATCAAAGGTGTCAACTTCAAAAATATCAAAATCTGTTGTACACATCGTATATTGCATTCAATGCGATAAATATACGTCTCTCAATGCAGATTTTTGATTATATCTTATCGATCGAAAGGTCGAGCTGATTACATCAAGTCGTCAGGTCGCTGTAAGCGACCTTTGCATTTACAATTTTACCGCTTTCTCTTTTCACCCTCTCGTCCTTCTGTTCTTATATGGATGTAATAAAAAAATTTCCCGCGCGGGATACCCAAGTAAAAGGAAGGTTTGAAGCACCGGTTATGGCGGTACTCGGCCAGTCATAAAAGAGCCAGGGGTCTCACGAGTGGAAGTGGCGAATGTAAATGGAAATAAGCTCGAAGGCACTGAATCTTGCGGCGAGACGCGATAATCTAACAGAATAGCGGATTCTCTTCCGGACGGAGGGTTTACGCTTGTACTTATCTTGTCCAGGTAATATCTTGGAAAGTAAGATTTATCGATTTATATCAGATTTACTGAGCTGCCACGCGCATTGATCCCTGCGTATCTGCGGTGTTAGGACACGTAAGAGCAAACGCGTGAGCGGAAATAAATCATCGTCGGCGGCGGCGGCGGCGGCGAAAGTCAACGTTTAGTTTTCATTAGTCGTGATTAATGGCGTTCCATTACCAAACGAAAAATAATTTTGACACCCCGTCTTATGAGAGCTGCTGGCAGAAGAGAGTTGAAGAAAGAAATTGAACAGATAAATTCATTTAGAGACGGAGTAAGCGGGAAAGTATAAATCCCGACGCATTCCCCTGTGAAGTGGAACAGCAGATGTAGAAATCTCCGTTGCGCGAAGGTACGCGCCGCCGCTACACCCGCGTGTTAGTAGATTTAACCATCTTCAAGTGTAAATCTTGGAGGTATGGAAGAAAAGACAGGAGAAGTAAATGCGCGGCTCCTGTCGATTTATCTTCAGTAAGGAGGGAATGCTCTCGCAAAGTAAATGCCGGTTGTAAATCAGCTCGCATTTTCTTTGGCCACGTGCAACAAAAGCATGCGTGTGATGTATGCACGGACTGTATATATAACTTGCGGCGTGGGAGCGGCGTGGAAGCGGGAGGAAGGGGCTAGCAGGCCGGGTATAACGAGGATATGCACTCAGCGCGAAACATCCACTAAATTTCTTAAAGCCACGACGACGTGACGTAATTCTCTGCCGGGCTGTCAGCCTCTCTCGATTCGAATAAATCGAACTTATTTACGTAGCGCGCCCAGGTCGTGCTTATTTGCGCAAATACCGGACTGCTGAAGTGGGAGCTTCGCGAAATTGATTTGCCGTCTGATCGATGCGGAAGATATTCAGATTCGGTTCGAATTTCGCAAACAGAACGTATCTATTACACGGGATCAGCTTGACATTTGCAGCGTTTTGCTTTGACGACGAGATTAATAATTAATGTTTAATTAAACATTCACTACTTCCTGTTTTGTCTTTGAATTTATATCTCTTCTATTATATTAAATAATTTTGTTAATCAATATCGCGGAGCAAACGCCTACGTTGACACGATATGATGTTGCGTCAGTGCAACTATTTCTCCTATTATATAAATAAAGTTTGACAGAAGAAAAAAATAGATATTTCACGTATTATCTTCTGTAAAGTAAAATAAAAAATATTAAAGTTGTCTTATTTTTTTTTTTTTTTTTTTTTTTTTTTGTAGAATATTTTGAGATACACCGGAGATTTTGCTCAATAAAAATACACGCGGTTCTCTATGCTAATCCAATTGCCATTCTCTGTTAGCCAATGCTAATCTACATCGGTATTGCCGTCATCTAAATGCAAACAGCGTCGCCATTTCCGTACTATAAAATTGAGGGGTAACGGAAGTAATCAAAGCATATATTAGACCTTTGGTCTTGAAATAATAAAAAGAACTGCTCATGTCTTAATTTCGCGTTTACGTAATACACAGACAACGCGCTATTTATACAGTCTTCACAGGTGGCAAAACTCAAAGCGGCTTGAGCTTTTCAAGTCCGCACGGAACCGGAACCGGGTCCGGTGATAGTAGCGGATAGAGTTAATTTAACTTTTACTTATTTAACTTTTATAGAGAGAAGGAGATAATGTATTTATGGATTTCTGTCTCTCTCTCTCTTTCCTCTTTCTCTGTTTCTCTCTACGGTATAGCGGACTTTTCCGCAAAAACAAAAAAATTCTTTATCCGTGAAAAAGTTATACATCTTCCGAAATTGAACACCAAAATACCGATTTTACTTATTCCTTTTTTCCGGATAAATTTCTTAACTGACTGCAGGCTCGCGCGATCAGGATTAATTGCGTCGATATTACCCGGCCGGAAGAAAGTAAGAAACGCTGGAATCGTTGCTGAAACTTTCGTATATATATAGCTCTGAAAACTTTTTTTTCCCTACTACGTCTTAAGAAAACTTGGAGATCCGCTGAGATTACTACATTAACCGCGCTCTTACAACAGAGCTCGATCATTATTTCGCCGTAATTTTACACACGCATCTTTTTTTTTTTTTCTACTCACAGCAGTCGGTACTTTAATAATCTCCTGTACTAAAATTCGCTCTAAGAGAACAAATTTTTACATCGAGTTTAAATAACATATTGTTTCGTCGTTGTATGAAAACAAGTAGTGCTTTACGTCGTGAGAGATGATGCAAATTGACGTTGTCAATCGTATCTGCGTGACGCGAACAAGTTTGTAGACGAGTAAATTCAAATTTCAGGTAAATTACAGGTTCGCGATTCACAATGCGAGACATTAAGGAAATATAATGAATTCACTGCGCCATTGCGATCGACATAGAGCACGGGCGACACAACGAAACAAAAGTCGCACGAAACACACTGGCAGTCGAATGAAGCTGATGCGCCGCGGCAGCATTTTCCATGCATGCTTTCGGTGATACGCGCCGTCGCACAGCAAATGGGTTTGCGCCACGCGAAGAGTAACTGCCAGCTAAATAATTTCGTTGTCATCAGTTTAATATTATCGTGCCTCATGCCGCGGTTACAAAGTGCTACGCGGACGCTTTGTTTGTGGAATATTAAAGCTTAACCTTATATACCGGGCGGTAAATTACGCGGTGTATCAACATGTTGCGGGGGGAGAGAGAGGAGGAGCTTTTTGTATAACAATAATCCAGAACATAGAATCAGAAATACAATTAATCATATCCGCAAATTAAATTAACATAACTATAGAATTATTTAACCGTAATATGATATTAATAAGTCGCCGCTGCGCATTTATCTGTAATATACATAGACAACTGTAATTGTTCCGCAATGTTATTTTCAATGGTCTACTCTTCTCTCTTTCTCTTACTCTCTCTTTCACTCATTCACTCATTGAGAAAATTTCTACACAAAATATGACTGTAACAAGTATTTTTTATTCATACCTGATGAATAAAAATCTTTTATATTCGAGTATAAAGTATTTTTTCTTGAGTACTGACTGTCAAAAAACTAGACTCGGCAATAAAGTCTCTTTTTCTTTCGCACTCACTAATTAGAAAAGTCTTTCAACGCGAAGAAAATAATTATATGAAACTTTAGACTCTTGTTATTTTGTTGATTCGCGTATACGTAGTTTTTTTTCTCGTCGGACATGTATCTCTCGTTCTGATCTTTCATCCCGTGAAAAAAGAACAGACGTAATTTTTGGAAACACGTCGGTAGAGAGATGAGCCGTAAGGGTGGCGGAAGAGAAAGATTAATTGCGTGCGAAACTGTGTGTGATAAAGTATCTCGTATCGCTTTGTAAATATCTCGCTCGCGATATACCGGATACGTCAAAATTTATTTATACGCTATTATTCTTAACGGCAAAAAATGTATATATATATATATATATATATATATATATATATATCACTGCAAAAAAACTTTCGCCTTTGAGCGAAGAAATTCTCTCTCACATACTATATCACGGAACAAATCGTTCTTTCTTTTCTGGTTAAAAACAAAAAATCGAAGTATAATTTTTTCAGAAACAATGCAATGTTAAAAATATTTATAAACACTACGGATTCAATGCATTTTTAGTGGAAAAACTGACTCCCCATGGATGAATAGCACGTGACGAACGAAAATTCCGAACTTCACAAAATACAAAAATACAACAGCATATTCTCGATATATAGCGCGCGTACAAGTGGATTGCCTGAAGCCATACTAAAATCGGCGTGATTTCATGCGCGATCAAGTTCCCCGGTGGGGAACTGCGCTTTTTTTTCACGTCAGTTTCTCCAATATACACCGACTGCAGAAGTCGCGAAATAAATTAACAATCACGCGCAGGCTTCTCGCGCGGAATTCTTTTAAGCGTCGATGTATAAAAAAAATTGATTCGTATTTTCCAAAATTCCGACAGATCTCTCTTACAAATGTTTTTACGCTCGAAAATTAAAACAATTATTTCACTACACCCCCTTCGAACTGTCTGTCGTTTATAAAATAAATAAACAGAATCATGCAAAAAAATTCTGATTGCATTTATACTGCAATTTTGTAAAGTGCGACGGTATCTGAATAAACATTTTATCAAACACATTCATAACCTATACTGATAAACAAAAATAAAAAATATCATTGTGTTGTTTTTGGCAATGCTTTGCTATCCATAGAGATCGACGCAGCAGGTAATTCGCGCGCTCTTGAATCGTCATAAACAGGTTATTGTTTTTTACACACACACACACACACACACACACACACGTAAACCAATGCAGTAGATAAAAGCTTTGCACCAGCTCGTAAATATTTATAAAAATGTTTTGCAAACTGTTATGCATTCTGATTAATTTGTTTACGTGACATGTGCAAGTAATCGAGATTCCGCGAGCGTTGCATTGTTCTTGTCAGATTGGTCGAAACGTTTCAATGAACTGTCAAACGTTTTGAAAACGTCGCGGTGTGCCCGCACCGGTAGTCCGGCAACTAACAACCGCGCTGCAGATTTTCCGTATCTCACAGCGGGGGATCAACACTGTCCGTAACTACTACGTACGTTTTCTAACAAGCCCTAAGGCGTGATGGCGATGGCATGTAGCTGCGCTACATGCTTCCTATTCTCTAACATGTCCGTTACAATCGAGATGAACCTCGCGATACTTTCACGGGTTCGCCGCTATTTCGACGATGTACTATGTAAATTCCGAGTTCCTAACACTCTCTGCATTAACATGTAATTGAAACCTGATCAATTTCCTCCAAATGTCTAACGGACACGAACACGGGGGGGGGGGAGGGGAGAGAAGATATATAAATTTGTCGAATCGCGTTTGCAACAAACAGGAGTTTTCGGAAACGCGGTGAATTTTGACATATTTTTCACATTGAGCATTTTTGATATAACGCGCGGCGAAGTTGTTTGCTTGCCGAAAGTAATTGCCAATCCGCGTAGAATGCAACCTGTGTTCATTTTCATCTATATAGTATATCCCAGACGGTTTGTAACGGGTTTGTACATTTCATACAGCCGATGTATAAACAACGTTATTGGTCTTTGTTGTGTACGCAAATGGCAAACTCAAACACGACCCTTACGATCTCATACATAACCGTTCTTCGCCCGTGTTTGAAACTCGAAGTAGTCCGCGCTGCTCGATGAAGTCCGTAGAGATTGGTTCGTGTTTATGTTAATTAGTGATAGCGTGCTATACATACATACATATATATATACATATGCGCGTGTGTATGTAAGGTGCGCGCTCGATCTCCAAAGCAATAAGCTGCACCGTTAATATTGAAAAGCGAGCGCATAAATCGCACACGCGTAATTTCGTAATAGCACGTGGTCCGAAACGCGTTTTGAATCGAGCAAGTTTAAAACCGAAATTGCGTAACTTTTCTCGCATCGCGATCTGCATCGCAAATTTTGAATAAGCTCGTGCGAATATCTGAGCGAACACATAATACCGAACTCGCGATTAATAACTCGCTCATCTAACGAACAAAACAAAAAGATTGAAATCGAAGAGAGCGGCCCGACGGGAGAGCTGAAAAGTTAATTTAATCCGCGATGTATGGACATTACAGATTGTGTTGGCCAATGCCGCAATTGAAACATTTTCGCGATAATCCTCTTAGTCCGACCTGGATTAAGCTCGAACCGACCTCGCGGCGGCTGCTGCTGCTCTTCAGCACGCTGTCAAATGCAAATACCACGTGTTCCAACGTCGGGGGTGTGCGAAATTGCCGCGACACACAAGGAACCGGGTCAGCAAACAAGAACGTAGGTATGTCCGCGCCTCACTTCTTAAGGTCAACATTTTTAACATCGTGTGAAACGACGAATTAACTCGATGGACTTTACTTTGCGGAAAAACTGGTTGCCGGTAAAAAACAGGATTTTTTTTTTTCGTAAATATCAGAGAGCAGTGCACACACACACGATGTTCGTTTAAACATACATCATCCCGCGCAGTTTTTTAATACCCGAGTATAATTTTCTCTCGCTCGATTCGTCCGATCGCTTACAGGCGATATAATATCGATATGATAACAAGCGCGACAGAGATTGGACATTAGTGTTTGTTCGCCCCAAAGTTTTCCCCGTGACACGATGTCGCAAGCGATATAAATCCATTGAGAGTAATCCGATTATCCGGATATTCCAGAAAATCCCGTTTATATTGCCGCTGCTGCTATTTTTAATTTATATTTCCGCTGCGCTAAGGGCAAATATTTCTTTTTCGCAGCTTACGGGGAAACGCCAGAGCGTTATCCCCGATATCCTCGCGATTTGGTTTGTTTTATTATTTATGGGCTTTGCTCGCGTCACCTCGGGGAGGGGGAGGGGGAGGAGAGAAGACCGATGCGTTTAAACAAAGTGCTCGATAGTGTCACATTTCGCCCCGAACGACAACTAATATTCGACACTTTATACTGCATCGATCATCGACACATCGAAAACATTTCGTTTTGTCTGACAAATCGGTGACAAATCAAATCGCGCTTTTCCGCGTGCATTTTCCGTCGCACCCGTCGACGGAAAATACACATTGCTCTTATATCGGCATTGTCTCAACCTCGTTATACTATATACATTCACCGTTGTCGTATCCGCGACTGTTACAAGTAATTTCCATTTCAAGATGTGACTCGGCTGTGTGATCCTCGCTGATTTCAGCGCAAAATGCGCCGAATTGCAATTGCAAAGAAAATTGTGTGTTGAATGTTGGCGCATCGAAACGAGAACATTTATGTCCGTGATGAAAGGGGGGTGAAACTTCGAGCGAGGAAAAAAGCGCGAAGATGGGTTTGCATGTTCATCGCGCGGACAACGACAAGGACAACGGATGGGAGAAACGGGAGTGACATTGAGCGTGCTTAATAACGCTAATTGCAGCTCTCTTGCTTCTCAGCTAGCGTTGGCTTTCACAATACTGCTTGCCCCGTCCGTGATACGTGGTTCGCTATACGTGCAATATGCGTGAGTTTACGTGCGCGTTAACGATCACGTGTATGTATGTCACATACATACGTGTGTAATTCGAATACGCCGGCTTGTACACACACATATACATATATATATATGTATATGCCGAGCGCGTCCGAGTATTCTCCGCCATAGAAATTATTCTACGCTCGCTAAAGACGAGCTGAGCGATTTGTTAACCCGCGCGTTAGAGCGTATCAGACGTACTAATCGTTGCAATTGAGAGAGAGACGAGCGTGATTTTATCGTTAACATTAACTTGCGGTGTGATTTAATTTGCGCGTGTAATCAAGAGGAAAATTAAATTAGGGAAATTAAATAAAGATAAACAAATGTTGTACGCAGTGTCGTAGTGTTTGCAACATACATACTCCATGTACTTTTTTCGCGCTCTGTTTGAAGTTGAGAAAACAAAATATTGCCCGTAAAGCTTTAATTTTTTTATAAAATAATGAGATTTCTGAGAGAACAAAACACACGCTAATTAACAACGCATCTAATTAATAACGTTTTTGATATCTATGTTTTGCCCCATCTCAGTGCAAAATTGCACGTTAAATTATTCAAGTTGCAATAATCAATTTTTATATACACAATTTTTTTTTTCTTCTATTTTTTACGTTGCACAATCGGAGCTTTAGTTTCTGTACAACAGAAAATTTGTGTGTTGGATTAAACCGCATTAAATTAGAATAATTAATGAAGGGATACGCCCTCTTCTGTTTCCCTTCTCTTTTCTCTTGTTACAAAGCCTGTCGCGTCCATGATTTCATAATCCAGTTACCACCAAAGTAATGCAAACGCGGTTGCTGAACGAAGGCGAGTAATTAATCGGGTCGTTGTGGACATAATTAAGTTTTCAGCGCTATATTACAGCCATCTCATTTCATCCTCTCAGAAATGCTGATCTGACGCGAAAATGGATCAACATCAATTTCCAGACAAAACCAGTATAAAACCTCTTGATATGTATCGAGAAATGTCGGGAAAAACAAATCCCTCCCGACGAGAGCAACATGTACAATTTGTTTAATTTGTGTCAATTATTATCGTTTTTTCTTTTGTGTATAATTGTTTTCTCATATATATCGTTTTAATAGTATTGCCTCTGAACAAAACAATTGTTACTTTAAAAAGGATGTGTAAAAAACATGCACAACGCGCGATTTCGTATTAAATTTTTTCTAGATAAACAATGTTCTCTTTGAGGCAAAAGATATTCAAATTAAAGTTAATTAGCATGCTTAGCAAGAAGTAAACAATTGCACGCGATAAAATTAACTGTCATTTTATTAACAATTATTATAATTGTATTATAAAAAGGAGAGATATTTGAGAAAGAAACTATATATTTATGGCTTAATTGCGCTGTTTTATATACGGGATGTCCCGACATTCGCGACACGAAACATTAAATCTCTCAATTTCTCAAGAAAATCTCCTGCTAACACTCGCAAATTGCGAGACACAATGTGCAGTTTACGGCAATAAATATACACATTAAATATCTTTAATATAGAATTTTTAGAACGTCTTAAAAACATTTTAATAATTTAGTTGTTTTTTTTATTTTGTTCATGCGTTTTCAAAAATGTAAAACTTTTAACAAAAAAGATTTAAACACGAAGTTTTTATACGTGTCCGTATCGCAGTGTCCGAGCGTGTTTCGCGATATAAATCGATTCTCGCAGGTCTCGGGGGGACAGGCGAGATTCGTCCCTTCTACAGGATGTATAATCTTTGGCATTACAGAGTGATAGTAGCGCGTATTTAATGAATTATTGTGCTCCCAATTGGCGGCAAGTTTTGTAATTGAATTCCGCCAATCGACCGACGTTGCACGCGCGTCGGTGCTCTAAGGAACAGGCCGGAGTTATCTTCTACCCGCGCGAGTTATCGCACGACTCATCGAGCCGTAGACAGCTTAATTAGATTTCGACCTCACCTTCTCTCCCACCCCATCCTCCTCGTCTCTCTCCTCCTATATACGACAACTAGGCATTGCATACATTGCCTAGGTAACAGGACACGACATCGACGTTGCGCGTGGGTTTAAGGATTAGTTTAGATCTCGCCCAGGATCTGGACAATTTACATTTCGCGCGAATCATATCAAACTTACATAACGAAACGCGCTCAATACTCCGTGTCTCTGATTTGCCGTGAGTGAATATCTGGACAGTTTATCTGTTTCCAATTTGTAACGTAGCACTCGGCTGTCACCTCATTGACCGATACGACCACTTTCGGGCACGACTGCGCGACTCGACGCGCGGATCGAACGTTTCGAAAATCAGCGAAATTATTTCTCGCGGCGAAACCCCATTTCCCGTTACAATAGATACAAATCTCACGAACGTATATTCATTTTCATGACGTTCGAACAAGAGCGCTAAAAAGGTAGCAAATAGCTACAACAAAGCGCCGCGTGTGGGGAGAGACATTTTTCTTACGACGTTATCTCTGGCCACACGAACGTTTATTAAATTAGTTCCATTACTCGGCGTGAAGTTTCGTGTTCCACCTCGCGTGCGTTCGTTATATATACCGGCAACGCGCGGATAGAAAGCTCGCGCGCGCTCGCGAGTATCCGACAATATAAGATTGTTATAAAAATGAAAAACGAGTTGAACATTATGAATTTGCGTGGCGTCGAATCGCGCTGATATGATATTCTCAACGTTAATTCACTTCGTTGTTTTATTTTATTTCTGTAAACTTAACTCGCTACGCAAAATTCTATTTTCAACAAGTTTCTCAAATAAATTAATCGATTTTGACCGATCGTGCGCTTCCGTCATTGAATTCTTTTGCAAGGCAATGCCTCCCCCATATCTTGATCAGTATTGGGGGTAAAGTTTGCAACAGGTATGTATAACAAGGGGGAGAGAAGGGCGTCGTGTCGACATGTCCACGTCATGTGACGGACCAGCTTTGCGATTACCGCGGCTGGGATTGCGAAATGCACCGCCACCGACTGCGCGTGCTGCTGTTCATTAGTAATGGGATCCGGGTTTGCCCTGTAAAACTGATTTAATTAGCGGGTACGCGGTCGAATCAGCGGTTTTCCGTGTCGCGGTGCGTTGCGCAAATCGGGTTAGACGAGAGTTTCCGTAAACTGTAAACGAGCAGCGAAACAATTTTGTAAACGCTACTACTCGACGTTTCGATGTCAGCGCAAATCCGACGATTCGACGCGAAATGCAATGTTTCGGGCGAAGTAACGCGTGTACCGCGCCGTGAAATGTAACGATTTGTCGAGAACTGATAACGGGGGGAGAACATTTATGCGGAAAATACAATCTCACCTTTCCGGTGTTTTTCCCGGGATATAAAAATATGTACATACACGTCTTCTTTCGGGAGAATACAATCCTTGCATGTTACTCAATCCCCCGGGTGGCGGGTCGCATGAGTTTGCGACCTGTTGCACCGGCATTCTTATGCTATTCTTTTTATTAATATACGATATACAAAACAGGTAGAAAACTAATTTAAATTCTTTTAAGAGAGAGAGAGAGAAAGAGAAAGTTTTTCTCTCTCTTTCGTTTCCACGTTCAAGTATGTACAAGAAACTTTATTTTTTCTCTCTCTCTCTCTCTCTATCTGTTAGTTATTCTTGACGATAATCTCGTAATGCAAACATTCAATCAACATCCTTGCACCGACTGAATAATTCAGCGAGGGCTGTATCTTTGTCATGCACAACTTGTTATTGCGGAGTGCATTTCTAGATGGAATACAGAAATACGCGATTTGCGTGTGATGTGCACCGTGTGGTCGAGCGCGCCGCGCGAGAACCGCGAACTTTCCGCAAATGCGGCGCGGCTACACAGCCATACATTTTCAAGCAAGAAGGTGGGCGAAACTAATTTCGGTATAATTATTCATTATTTTAATTCAGGCCGCCGACTGATTTTAATTATGGGCTGACAAGAAACTGACGAACTTCTAATTACTTCGAAAGCGAGTATCCGATCCGCGGGGGGTAGTGGAAGAGGGGCGAGAACCTCACTCGCGAGAAGAACGCGTGAGGGAACAGAACGGTCGCTGTCATGACCGACTCTCTCTCGCCTTTTCCTGAAAAAGAAAATTTCTCGGACAACGCGAAAAAAAGAAGATAAAAAAAAAAAAAAAAACGTGCAGTTGCACCGAGAGGTTACACAGTTGCATGTGGCGTTTCAACCTCTCGGGGCGAGATTATGCGCTATAGGCGGCGGCAAAGGTCAAAGAATTAAACTTGGCAGAATTCCATTTCTTTCTCGCTAAACTTCGCGAGATTCGTACCGATCTGTATCTCTTGACTATCCCGCATTAAAACTTTTAATTCGTGATGTTTTTATTGCCTTCTTGTCACATGGACGTCTCTTACGACGTCGTATACTTTTGTTTAACATTTCTTTTTCAAAGAAGTCCACGCGCATCTGACTAACAATCGGAACGATGTTGCACGGAATAATGACATAAAAAAAAATCTGGTCTGCGTAAAAACACAAGCAAGCATTTTCAATAAAATATTAATATCTGACTGAAGTTTCGAAAGAAAATACTCATCGATTTTTTTGTTTACGCCAAAAACCCGCTTTATTTTCTATTAGCGAAAACGCGTCGCAACGTAATGCCAGCTAAAAGAAAAAAAACAAATTGCGAAAACTCGTTACTCGTGAATTACGTGCCGAACGATTCGATTTTAACGAGTTTAGGAACGTCGAGAACCAGGTAGGCTCCCAGGTTGGTTCGTAGTTAGAATCTCGAAATAACAGCACTGGAGCTAAGAACGATGTAGAAGCGTTGTAACATTGCAAGCAGAGGCATCCGAGGAAGCGGCTTGAGATCGGCAGAGAGTCAAGAACTTTCGAGCAAGAAAACGTATAAAGAAGTTTGAAAGAGGAAAACTCGAAAGGATCGCATCGATAGTTCGCGGGACGTTCTAATAGAAGTAGGCGAAAACGCGCGCGCGCGCGCGAGAGAGAAACTCGAATAGAAATCGAGGAAAAAGGTCAACAGAGAAAAGTGAAACAGAAAAATAGCATGGACAAGTACCAATGATAGTTGGGAGGAGAAAAGTCTCCGAAATGTCGGTTCTAAGAGAGTTACAATGATAGCGTGACAGCTTTGTAGTTTTTCTGCCAACATACGTGTATCCTCAAGAATTTATATATAAAATATTTCTATAATAAAACGTAATTACGCAACAAATAAATATTATAATATTAAATTATGAATATTGGCGCAACGCGCCAAATATTCAATTACGTAAGAAGCACACGTTAAACATATAAAACACGACGTTATTTTATTTTAAATATTTGCATTATTAAAACCTAAATTAAATAATAATCGAACATTTAAATGAGCACGTTCGTATCGCAAGAATGAGCTTGAAACTTTCAGAGAATTGAGAAATCGTGATAATCCTGTTAATGGTTCACTTGTGTTTCGTGTAATTTCCGGGTTTTGGTGTAATAACCGTTTTCACGTAACACGTGAGACTAATTCACGCTGGATTAAAACAGAAACGAGCTAATACGAGTGCCGAGCGCATGACTACCTCTCGAAAACAACTCGCAACAATCGTGCCTGAACAACGGGGCTGAAGTATTTATAACGGCTCCCACTTCGGGAACGCATCCCGCTCGCGAATGCTTTTCAAAACAACTGCGCTAAGCACGCGCAGAGACGAGAATAACGGCGGGAGGCTGTGTGAATCGATTTACGAAGAAACACTCGTGTGAAAGATTCGTGCGAAAAATATACGCTGTACACGCATGTTCTCGCGCGTGAGATTTGATGACTGCCACCATTAAATGTTTTTCTTTCTCAATATCGTATTTAGCTAGAAAACATGTCACACAGAAGAGAGAGAAGACATGTCGCGCGCGGACGGAAAAAAAATTGAATAAAAATTTTAAATTAGAAATATTTACACGGTCCGAATAGAGAAGTGCCATTTCGTTTATGCGAGAATAAAGGACAAAATCACTTAAATAATTTTCTCCCACTTTGAAAAAGTACAAAGCGCAAAATTGTTCGGGATGCGTTAAACGAGATGAGATGCAGGAACGGAAGACAAAGGCGACGTCAAAGACAAAAAGCGAGAGTTTTACACGAACGCGAGGGGGATGGTGGTGGTGGTGGTGGTGGTCTCAAAGTCGATCTGTGCGTCGAAGAAATTGTGAGATCTCAACTTTTGCTCGGAGCTCGCGAGCAAAACGTTACAACTTCGAAGTTATGCAGTCGATTATGAAATTCTCGTGATGCGTCTATTCGAGTATAACACCCGGAAACGTGTTTCCAACTTCTTCTGCATTCCGCGAAAATTATTTAACCAAATCAAACAATTTAACTTCTCGCCTTCGGCGTCTCGGATAGAAGATTTGCATCGTGATAAATTAGAAACAAAATTTATCAACAAGTCTTACGCCTCTTCTCTCCCGCCTTCGAACAAAGAGGAAATATTTCCAGGCAAATTTTCGCGATATCGCGCGCCAACGTATTTATTCTTTCGTGTTTGACGTCCTAAATCGGGTTCGAATTAAGCCGCGCCCTACCGAGGGTTAAAGTTAATGTTGAGTTTAAACGTGTAACTCACGTTAACTTTATATGCAACTTCAGCTTAATTCAAATCCAACTTCCGACCCGATTTAGATCTAATATCCCGACGGACTCTAGTCTCTCTCTCTCTCTGATCGATACCTCGCGCACAAAGTAGCGCATTTAATTTTTTCAACTTTCGAAACGAGCGGATCGAGTTCTTTTTTATTTCGTTCAAAATTACCCACAAATTTATAGATATATTTGCCATTGCGATCAGTTCGTGTTTAAAATAAATCGGTTGACGCGACTTGTATTATCAAAATCCGAACGACGCGATTACTCGAGATAATTCCAGGGAGAGAAGCGGATTTTCCGGATAAGGACTTTGATGAGAAACCTTATACGACCGTATTAGTTGGCGAATAAACTGGTCGCGGAAGCTTCGGGGGCGCGCGAGGCAACGAGCGAGACCGTCTTACATTCTTTTCTCGAGACTTGTGTGTCGAGCGAACGCGCGGTCTCCGCGCTCGTTCGAGCGTATCCTTTGAAATTCCCGACATGCGCTCCTTCTTTCTCCTCTCGCCAGAAAAACCGGACGCTTGTCGATTTATCGCCGACATATAACCTTCCTAAACGAAGACGTTTGGGGAAACATTCGCGGTTTGTTCCACATAAATCATTCGAGCACGACGAACGATATATCCGCGCAACAAACAAATCCTCGAGAAACAATGCTCCACGTGTGTAATTGAGAAGTTGTTGCAAAATTAATAAAAGTATCATCGCGTTCGGATCGCGTGCGCGAATAATTCTTCAAAAAATCACGCGAATGTAATTTAATATTGTTTTGTTTTGCAAATTTTTTTTTTTTGAAATATTTCTTGAGATATTACCGTGTGCTTAACACAGTTTGAATAGAGAAAAACGAAAAACACGCGTTTATAAATAAATCGCGAGAACGATCGATCAAATCCGCGCGAAGGAAAGGCGAGAGGCGAAAAATTAAGTGTCTAACCGCGAGATCGATGCGTTACTCTCCCCGACGCTTTCATAAATAGTCTTAGACATGCGCAGCGTTTATGGCCTCCTTTAAAAGCCCTCGGCTCATACATCTATTGACTCGCCAAACGGAAGGACTTTCGAGAATCCTTCATTCTGTTTATCCTCCGCTACAACTCTCGCGCGAGACAAACGTTTAAAGCGTTTCTCTCCTTCCCCACTCGTCGGTACACACCGATTTTGCACAGTGTGTAAGACTAAACTAAGATAAATTCCAAGTAAATCTCAAACATTAGAATTTCATTATTAATTTCGAGACGACGCGCGAAACGAACATTTCTCGCTTTAATGAGAATTGCGCCGTAATGATGTAATGATTCGCAGTTTCTCCATTTTCTTCTTCCCCCGACATTCTCTCGCGGGAGGGTTTTTTTCTTCTTTTTTTTATTTCATACAGACCGGGGCGGTCTGTGAATTTATATTTCTACAGTCGGAGCGAAAATCACCCGCGCACACACGGCGGGCGCATTCGCGAAAGTGTTATTACGGACAAATTCCAGATGCTATCTCTCGGATCGATAAACCGATACACGTCCGGGCAACAATAGCGAACTTTTCTGCACGTCAGTTTAAGATTTAGACCCATACGCCCGGATAAACACCCGGGCATCGTCGAACATGAACATACGGCAAGAAAAACCTACGTAGGAAACGTAGGTAACGACTACATTTTCTCGTGGTATTCGTCGGCGGGAGAGACGCGACACTGTGTCGATCGAGAACGAGAGAACTCCAGGTTGTTTCCTCCAACAAACATATTTTCCACGAGAAGAGAGAGAAAGAGAGCAATCGACATCCGGCTTTAATCGTTCGTAAGAAATGAAGATGCGCGAAGAAGCAAGGAAAAAGAGTCGAATCGAGGAAGTTCCCTCGCGTCTGGAGCTGTTTCCGACTCCGAAGAGATCGCGATCGTCAAGAACTACAATATAGCAGAAGAGACGCGATGTTCTCTCGAAACGCAATTTCACTTGGAAAGTGGAACCGACTCGCGAACCGCCGCCGTCGTAGCGCGCGCGCGCGTTGCGCTCGCAAGTTGGAAAATCAATGATAAATTGATTTTTTTTTTTTAGAAAACACGTCTCAAAAGATTTGAGAAACCGGCTACTACTCGAAACACACGTCCGTGTGATCCAATCGATCACGTGACGATGAGCGCGTGCTACGGAGAAGAATTTCAATTTATTAAATACATCGCTAGCTGTAACGCTGCTTTTATTGCGTACGTAGCGCGATCCATCAGGAAAAACCAGCCCGGGACGTTTCCCAATCGGGGAACAAAAAAAAAGAATCTCGCGGCGGGCGAAGAAGCGAAATAAAATAGCGCCGTAAATCCTCACATCGCGGAAACGGGAAAACGCGGACAAGATTGTGCGCGGTATAAGACAACGTACAAATTATCATACGCCCTTTGCATATCCGTCCGGAGAATCTCCGACGCGATGTTTTTAAAAGGCAACGTCACTTGAAAAGTAGACGAGACGTATAAAGGAGTGTAGCGCGTGAAATACATCGTGACGCATATTTCTGTGAATGGAATCGGGGTTGATTCCGGGTAGCTTCGCGAGACGACGAGCTCCCGCGAGTATTAAGGCGGCTCCGCCTTTCCGGCACAAAGCATTTGTGTTGCGCGTCCGGATATATACATACATATATATATACTATATGTATATATATATCTGTGCAGCCTCTTTTCCAGATGGATTACCAAAGTCTTACGCTCTTATCTCTCAACGAACGCCGGGCGCGCGCGCACGCGGCACCGGATGACGCGAAAGAGATTTCCACGCTGATCGAAACTACAAGCGACTTCCATCCCCGAGTCCTCGTTACTTTCGTTGCACAGAAGCGACTTGGCGCGAAGCGGCAAGCCGGTAAGGTTATAGTCACTGGCAGTAGTCTCCGGAGGAGAGGCAGATAAGTGGCACAGCGAACGTAGCGGGGCGGAAATGCGAGTCCGGCTCGAAATTTAACGTTTTCGAGCGACCGTTATCTGGGCGCGAGGCAGTCCGGTTTTCTCAAGCTCGGAGCTTCCTTACGGATACTTCCGGAGATATTCTGCGCTTTCTTCCGCGCAGAGTTTTCGTTGATAGAGCAAAAGTTAGGAGATTAATGAGAAGCTCGAAACAACGCCCGATCTGTAACTTTCGCAAATAGACGTGTACAGTTCGATGCGTTTATTTCTTTGCCCATTGTTCGTCGAACGTTTCTCGATTAAAGAGCGTTCTCGAAAAGCTCGGAGACACATGCGCACCTTATCTCTGTTGACAATAATAATCAAATCAAATACCGCGTAATTAATTACCAAAGGAACGTCGATTGCCTTAAATTTTCATCAACTGAAGATCAAAATCGAAACATTAAATAAATCTAAATGTTACGTAGGTTCTCGTCGAAAAATTCTTGTCACAAATTGCGAAGTTATTCTTAGTATTGCAAAGCGCGTTGTGTATTTTGAAACCCTCTTGAAACCCGTGGCTGAAATTCGGAGTTTCTTTTTCTGAAAAAAAAAAAAAAAAAGAAGATTTTACAAAGAAACGTTTACGTATGTGAATTCGCGAGATAAAGTAAACCTGCGCGCCGGTCTGAAATTTTGATTCAGAACGACAGAGTATCATTAGGTTTGCGACCGTATCAAAGTTTGTGCTCGCGCAAAGTTGAACACACCGACGGGCACAGTTGGATTCTGAATCGTGGCGTTCTATCTACCGGCCCATTCTGAAGGCGTATTTAGGAGATAAAACAAGCCAATTTCGAGGTAATGATACGGAAGACCATGGTCGTTGGATAATTTGTATTGTTCTTCGGGACAGCTCGTTTATTATAGACGGCTGCGGATGGGGGAGGGGAAAGGGGCGAAACGTTGCACTTGCCACGGTTGCATTCCTGTAAACACAGAAATAAACGCGTGCCGTAGCAATTTTTATGAGCTCTAGTGTCGGCGTGATATTTAAAAAAGAGAGTAGAGAAGATCGCGCGAATGTGAATATGAATTACACGCGAAGAAGCGCCTAGTTATAATTTTTGTGGTCTTAAGCACTTTTTTCTAGAAAGAGGTAATAGCGTTGTTTTCTTCTTTCGCGCGCGCGCGCAAGTCTTTTATATTAAAATGCACGGGCTAAGAGTTCTCGTGCTCGTTTAAAACTGTTGGTTATACATTCTGAAAAAAATCTTATGCCGAACACACTCTATAGAAATATAATGCCACGGGCCAAGCTGCAAGTTGCACCGTCGGCTTTATCCCGAGCGACCGTCGACGCTCAAAGAAAGTCTCGAAAAAGAATTTCCGTATACATGGATGTGTTTTGCTTCTTTCATCCGATGCGCATTTTTATGTCTCCCTCCTTTGCATACGGGACTCAGTATCTTCAGAAGAAAATGGTACAGCGCGCGCTCTTCCACGTGAAGTGCATTTTCTTAAATAAATTCATTTTGACGTTGCAGATGCAGCTTAAAGATCTCGCCTGCCCCCCCTCCTTTTTTTTTTTTTTTTTTTTTTTTTTTT
>QVNV01002353.1:0-89578 GCA_014825455.1 Pseudomyrmex pallidus
GGGGGGGGGGGGGGGGGGAACGTCTTCACTTCGCGAACGAGATTGCAAAGTCCTCTCATTCGAGAGAGAGACGGTCGCTTTTATGCGCCGCTATTTTCGTTTTCGCGATCGCGCGGAGAATTGCGCGGAGAATTAAGCATCGTCATTAATTAATTATTATTATAAACTTTCGCGCGCGTGAATCGCCACAAACGCTTTTCCCAATTGATTTGATCGTCGATCGTCGCGCGCTGACATTTAACAAATGAACTCGCATGTCGTTACTCTCTTATCAATCATATCTTTCGCCGCGTCGAGCACTTTCGGCGTGTATGTACGAAAAGGGTCTCGTTAGCGCACGCGAGAACTCAATTACAAGAGAGTAGTATAGTACCGACAAATATATCGCAATCAAGATGCGCCGGGAAAGTCAACATATAGACACGCGATCGCTCGTCTCGGCGACGCACGTGCGCGCGCGCGATCTGTTAACATTAATCTTATCCGCGTTATTAGCGGGCGCGTGTTTCATTGTAAACGAAAGGGAGGGGAGAAAATATTCCGGGGCAAATATTTCCGCGCGTTAAAAGAGCGAAGGGAGAGAAAATGGGACGCGCGGCGGCACATTCTTTTCCAACTATGAATTCCTGAAAAGAGGAAGGGGAAGGGCGAGAGAAAGAGAGAGAGCGGCAACTGGAATAATTCTCGCGCAAAGCCGATAAATTCTTTCGTGAAACGCTCTCGAATGGGATTCGAACAAGTTTATTGGCTTTGCAACATTGTTCGCAGATTTGCCCGTTATCTGTACGCACTACCGAATTTATAGGGTGCCGCGCGCGACGTGTCTCGCGCAAATCCGCGGTGAAAAATCATATCCGGCCGATTGCGCCTACTGCAGGAAAGAGAGAAAGATGAAACAAAAAAAAGAGGGGGCGAGGAGATAGAGAGAGCGAGAGAGAATCCCCGGGTAAATCGCATCACGCAAATGTTCGATCGGAAAATACGCCGATGGTATGCCATTGCGATGGAAATTCCTGTCCGCGCGCGATATCAGGTTGCAGTTTTCAAATGAACGAACATAATATTGGAATCGGATATATTAATCCAGGTCGTTAATATTCATGAGGGAGAAAGACAGATAGACTGTCGCGCATAGAGCAATTTGACTTTTGTTTTAAACGAATGACACCGATGACGAGTGAAAGAAACGATGAGCTTTACAGAGAGATTTTTTTTTTTTTCAACGAACTTCCATGACAATTTAATTGACGCGCAATTTTTTTATTTGATGATTAAATGTTGCGACGGGAAAATTTTTAAATTCCGTTAAAGGCAAAGATTTATTTCACATCGCAAGTTTGTTGTTTCCTGAATTGATAGTTTTTCAAAGATACTTTTATCCACTTTTTTTTTTTTTTTTTACTGCTATTGTAGTAGTTTTCTGTTTTAAATAAATGATGGAACTGTAAAACAGAATAATCGAGCATTACCGGACGACAAAGTCCCTTCGTACTTCGCGGAATACGTTATGCGAGCGTCTGGAAACTGGTAGCGTCTAATATCCTGAGGGAAAACTCACGGAGCGAAAGAAACTGCGTCTCGCGCGATGCTTTCGCAACGCGCTCTTTTTCTTCGTTCCCCTTTCCTCTCGTCTCTCTTTCTCTCGATGAGAAAGAGACGTCGTTACATTCCGTACGTTCTCCTCCGCGGTCGATCGCGCGACATCCATAGCCGCGCGACTGCTTTTCCGATATAATATGTATTATTTCAAACCTGCGGCTTCGCGTTGCGCTCTTCAAGTTCTCCTGGAACTCGCATCTCCGGGCTTGGTCGCGGGAATTTGATTTCAGCGCACAAACTCCCCGGGATATAGTCGCGCGCGCGCGAGAGAGAGAGAGAGAGAGAAATTCCTTTTTGGAAACGTTTCCCAACCGAGCGAGTCTCCGAGCGAAGGCAATCTAATTTGTTTTCCCCATTTCCGAGCTTGAAATAACAATGAATATTAATAGGTCGCGTTCGCACAATATGAATCGATGAAGTTCGCGACGCGCGCGCAGATATTCGCGGTGTCTCTCCGCGTATATGGGAAAAGTTTCGCAGAACTGCAACAAAGTGCAAGTTTTTTCAAGAGTGTCTATTTTCCGAGGAAAAAAAATACCGTTCGCGTTAAAAAGTCGAATCGGCGTTTCTTTTTTTTTTTGTTTACCTCTCCCTCGCACGACAATTCCCGATCGTCGGCTCGAATCCTCGCGAATGACCGATCGCGCGCGCGCGTAACGGACGCGTCGCGCATTAATTTCCCGGATCCGAATTGGAAACCCGATCGGTGACTTACGAGTCATCCGATGATCGACGAGAAAGAGAGAGATGGAGAACACGCGCGCGCGCGTCGTTCCGTAAAATTAATAAATTACAACTAGTAGCGCGCGGTACGACTACAAATCTATCTGTATATCGCGCGCGGTGCGCGTAACTCGCGCCGCTATCGGCGCGCGGCGGCGTCGATTTCCCGAGCCGAATGAACGCAATTACAGCGAAATCTCCGATACCAGTACTAATTACACTTCAATATCCATTCGAGCCGCTTCAATCATTCATCGGCAGCGCGCCGATGTTACAGGATGTTAGCTTTAATTACCATAGCCGCTCGTTAATAAATTAACGTTTCGATCGGTACAAATAAACATTTGGCTGAACGGCGCGAACGCAACAAGGATACGACAAGGGGGGGGGGGGAAAGGGAGGGTAAACGGTTTCATCGCAATGTGCAAATTACCGCGCGTGTTGCACTTACTGTACGGATAATCGAGAAGCCCGCGCGCGCGAATGACGTTTCGATGTTTTGTGAAGTCGCGGCGGACATGCGAAATTCGCGGGAGCGCGAAATTAGGAAGAGAGAAATCTCGGACGCGCGAAACGAGAGATTCAAACCTGATTCCCTTATATATTCGGCGGCGCGGGGAAATTATTAATTAATTTACGAAACGCGGATTATCATAAAAGCGCGCCGCTTCGCGCGAGAGGAACAGGTGCGCTAATACTCGATTCGCTAATTGCTGGTAGTTACGGGGGCGCGCATCGATCGCCCCCGGTAATATCGCCCCCGTTATTTACTACGCGCACGCGGATGTGCGTACCAATATTGACCCCCTGTCGAGCCTCAATGCAGTGCGTATAGCGGTGTATATATTAATCATGGCAAACAAAGGGGGTAAATCGCTCTTAATCGGAAATAACGCCGCGCCGCAGTTTCTGCGGCGGCGTGACATTTTCGCATGGACGCGATCGGAATTAGGATGTTCCCTCGAAGCCTCCCCTTCATTTGTGCGTCAATTCCGCGACCACAGTTTCGTCATTTCCGATTTTGAATTTTGACTGTCGCGTTGCGTCATCCGTCCGCGCCGAGAGGAGCAGGTGAACAAAAATAAAAAAAAATGAAGGAAACATAAATTTTTGTTCACGTTTTTTTCTCGCGACAAGACCAATTTGCATTAAGTTCGCGGGGCCGAGAGAGGAAATAATTAATAACTCCTGTCCCGAGAATATGATAAGCAAACAGCAACCACCGCGGAAAAATATGCCATGCATCAACTCACTCACGCACGCAGGCACGCATGTACGCACGCACGAACGCACGCACGCACGCACCGCCTCATCGTCGCGACGTCCTCCCTCTCCGCGACGCGATGCTACTCGCTCACTTCCCCAGACATATTCGCGTTTCTTTCTGTCCTCCCCGTATTTTTTATCCGGTTTGATTTGCATTAAGCGCCGTGCACGCACACCGGTGCGCACCCCCGGCGCACTAATTTATCGTCGAGATATGTTTTACACCGCTTTCATGCTTTATGTCCTCCCCCCCCCCTCCGACCCCTCGCTTCGGAAGAGCCACTCGTACTCGCTCTGATGAGATGATAAAGCACTCCCGGAAGGGAAGGGCATCGCGAAACGCGTCGGGCCCTCCCGGTAAAATTCAATTTTATTCGCGATATCGCCGCGAAACTGGTCGCCCGTATCTTCTCTCTTCCCGCGCGCGCGTATTCCATATTCATATTTTAAACGCGCGTTAAGATATTTAAGTTTAAACATTTCGCCTCGGTTACACAAGGCAAAACTTCGGTTCAGGGGTGCTGGTGTTTTTTATAATAAATGTCTCGCGGGTGTTTCTTTCGCGTAAAAAAAAAAAAAAAAATCGTTAAAACATCCGACCTCGAAGATGTTTCTCGGATTGCATTTCACATCGCGACGTAATCCAGTTTATACAAATCCAATTAAAGTGATTCGAATTTTTCGCAATATTAACGGTGCTCTGCATTTTTTTCCGAAGTCCGGAACGTTAAATAAATCAATTCCAATCTCTCTCTCTCGCCGCGTTGGTTTTGATTTTTCTCTCTTTCTGTATCTATACTTCGATGAGAGACGTGATTTATTCCGTTCTCTCTCTCGTCCCCTCTCCGCACGACTCATACATTCATAATTAATTTATTCGACATCGCTCGGCCGTGCAAACAAAAGTTCGGCCGTGACTTCGGGCACGGCTAATTGATAGAACGACGAGCATCGAAAGGTTAAATGACCGAGAATAATTAATTGTGTGGATAAGCGCAACGACCTTTTTGTCTTGACTTTGTCAAGAGCGATCCTCGCGCGAGAATCCTGGCAAGGTCGAATCCTTGTTTTATTTCGCGATAAAATTTAAAAGCGTCTTGAAAACAGATCATCGCCTTTAAATCGCAGAGAGTAATAACATTTTTATTTATTTATTCGCGAGAATTATATTTTCTCGCGCTAAAAAAATATCGAGATAAATGTGTATCTTAGAGAGAGAGAGAGAGAGAGAGAGATTTTTATTTGGATATTTATCGTTGCAACGATTAAAATATATTTTCTTGGCAGAATTAATATGCGAAAAAGAAGATAATACGCGAAAAAACTCAATAAAAAACAAAAAAACGTCACGCGTACAAGATTTTCTCTCTGTCCTTCTTTTTTTTCTCTCTCTCTCTCTCTCTCTCTCTTTCGCGGATCCCTTTGATCTTTTTATCCCGAGATACCTTTTCGATACTCCGGGGTTTTCTACCCGTCGCAATTTCGCCTCGAACAAAATCGATACCAAATTTCCGCGAAAACGAACCGTCCTCCGAAAATGTTGTCGGGATAGAGAATGTGTCTGTGGTTTTTTTTCTTTTTCCTCGTGACACTCCGGACTCTTTTTCAGTCTCTCGCGGCGGAGAGACTGTTTGGGCGCGGATGAATGTCAGAAAAGTAACCGGAAGTGGGTCTGAGTGCGCGCCGGGAAATTCATGAGACCTGCCTGGATCAGCCGGAAAAGAGATCGTTGCGCGCCGCCGCCGTGTCGAGGAGGAGAGACTTTCCGTGCCCGACATCAGCGCGAATAAGAGGAAAGAAAGAGAGACGCGGCGGGCCGATTTGCAATCCGAGGGATATTTGCAAGTTAAAGCTCAGTCAGTGCCGACTAGAGCACGACGTTACGCCGCATCGTCCGGATAATCCGGCGGATCGAAGGGATTCGTATCCGCTATCGCGCGCGCGACCCCGTGGATCCTTTTCTCGCGGCTGTCTCTTAAGATCAAATTTCGTCTGAGAAAACGGATAGCGCGCACTCGGAAGCATCTCCGCGAGCGACGACGTCCCGATTTTCTTCCGGAGATTGCCGGCGTCATCGCGGCTCTCTCTCTTTCTTTGACGTCTTCCCCGTATAATTGCGGAATAATAAACACGTTAGTTTTCAAGCACAATTTCCGCGTGTCACTTCTCTCAAAGGCAATTCGTCGTTTGACGCCCTTTGTATCACGCCGCGCGAAATTATCTCGCGTCGCGATAAACGAAATCGGCGAAAACGCGATTAGAAGTACGGTCCCACAACGAGAAAAACAAATTGTTGTTATTTGCTAACTTTGGCGTGGACGTACTCCGCGATGTTTTTATTGGCGCGTCGATACTTCGCGCTCGCAATCGCGTGCACGCACAATCGTCGAAGAATTTCCGCGCGAACTTATATCCAATCTTAAACTAGCACCTAGCGTCGAAACTTCCGCTTATTCGTTCTCTCTATCTTCTTCTCGTGCGCAAGAAATCCCCTTCTCCCCCATTTTCTCCTCGAGCACGAAAACGCACATAACTTTTAATTCTCCGTCTCCTCCCCAACTGCGATTCTAAATGTGTGCACGTGATAGCCGCCCCCCGTGTTTGTGCACGAAATCTCGACTTGCCCGATTCTCCAAAGGCACGAATTCCCCTCTTTCGATGTTCGCCAACTTGCGAAATTCCTCTTCGATTTTCTCTGCGCTTCGACTTTTCGATTTGGCGATCAAAGAAAACTTTTTGGCTTTTTTTTTATATATGTAAACTATATATAGAAAAGAAAATTATAATAACCAATTTAAAAATCTTACAAAATTTTTACTAACTTGCTTTTAATCTTGTAAATTTTTTTATTAATTCAAAGTTGCTTCTCACTAACAATTCGAGCGCTGCGAGAGGGAGTCGTCACGTGACTTCCGAGAATCGGCTTTTATATTGAATTTTTTTTCTAGCATTTCTTCTGCGCGCAAAGACGTACGGAAGTCTTTTTTTTTTTTTTTTACTCTTTTTTCTATTTTTTGATTGTCTAACAATTTTTTTAAAGCGACGCGCACGACCGACGGACGTGGGGTCAACGCGTCGCGCGCGATTTTCGCGCTCGCGGCGAGCTTCGATATTATTGGAATTTTTGTGCAGGTTGCGTCCGCCGCTGAGAGGAAGAAGCTCTACTTCAACGTGGTGCAGGCGCCGCTAGTGAATCAAGTCGTTACCGTGGAGGGCGGCGGCGTGAACGCGACCATCATCACCCCGAACATCGCCGCCACCAACGGATTCGTTCACATAATCGACAGGGTGCTCGGAGTGCCCTACACCACCGTGCTCGACAAACTCAGATTCGACCCGATGCTCAAGTAAGTGCTTCGCTCCCTCCCTCCCTCCCTTCCTTCTTTTTCTTCCACTTCATCTTTATTCATCTTTATGCAAAGCAGTACGGATCATCAGCTCTCGCTTTGTGAAAGAACGTCTCGCCCCTTCCCTTGATTCCGTTTAAAAAAAGCAGAATAAGAGAGGCACGTAAGAACAAAACGTCTCTTTGTTGCCCGACATCTCAAATTAGCACTTTGATTTTTTTATTTTATTTCGTTTCGCGAAACGTGTCTTTCATCCGCGCATTGCGCAATTGAGAAACGCGGACCTTTGAGAGCTTCGGAAATTTAAAAAAAAAAAAACTGTTGCGCATGTTTTTTTCATATTCTTTTCATATTGAAAAATTATCAATTACGTCAAAATTGAGAAACGTTGCATACTTTTCAGCCCCTCAAAGTCCCGTATTTTAAATTTCTCAATTGCGCGGCACGAAGAGAGCTATCGATCAGAATTTCCATTTACTCGCGTACTCCCGGTATAAAATGTAAACACAAGATTGCATAAATTGTTGCGCGCGCTGGCGGCGCGCTGGAATTTACTGCTCTGTTTCGCATATTCCTGTCTCTCATAATAAAATATAGACTGAGAGAGAGAGAAAGAGAGAGCCCGATGTGTTTGCGCGGGGCAAAGGTAATATGTTAAACCATCCATCTGTCTTGTGCGAGAAAAATATTGCCATCGATAACGCGAGGACAGAAATTGTACGTGTGTTTGTTCGGATACTCACGTGGGCGCGGCCTCTACACGTGCTACGTCGTAGACTTCCGCTATGTAGATAAAATCTCCTTCCCGAGATAAACACCGCCGCCGCCACCACGCCTTGTCCATTATTTCCGAAAGGGAAAATCTTATCCGCGCGCGCGTGACCTCGACGAAGTTTTCCTCCGCGCGGGTTGTTCCCCAGACCCAAACCCTCGGTCTCTTTCTCTCTCTCTCTTTCTCTCGGTCCTCCTCCTTTCCGGGCCAATGTCGTTGTCCTCTCGTTCGAATTTAATTAAAATAACGCAACAAATCCCCGTTCCAATTACCGCCGCGCCTCCCACCCTCCTCGACCGAGTCTCGTCGACGAGTAAAAACTATAACCGTGGAGTCTTACGCGCGGAATTGCATAGTTCCGCAGGGCACACCACGTTGGACCTATTAAATTCGTAGCCGGGTGCGCCACTCTTCCTTTGCCCCCCCGTTCGCCTGCCCCCTCCGCGTCGATATTGCCTCCTTGTCCAATTTAACGGTCGGCACTCGAAGCGCCACGCGAAAAGCAAATAAACTCACTCGGCGAGATTACCCCCCGGTCTGGGAAACATACCGGGGGTTCGTTCGTCGTCGTCGTGCCTCTCTCTCTCTCTCTCTCTCTCTCGACTGCACCCCAGACCGAATCTCTCGCTTAACTTCGTTCGCCGTCGTCCCAGAATCCGAAATCAACGAGGCCTGAGAGAATTGAAAATCAAGGAAGCATCCGAAAGGGAAGCGAAATATTTAGAAATTTCGCAACGGCGATCTCGTTCGAAAACCTATTAGAGCCTGTGACGGAGAGTTAAAAAAAAAAAAAAAAAAAAAAATATCCCTCGGATCGCGTGTAAAAACCGACCGGAAAACGCGAAAATAAAAAAAAAATCCCGAGAATCTGATAATCCCGGAAGATCCGACGACGAAGTTCGAGATGCCACAACGCGCGCGGGGAAAGGATTGTTTATGTACGTTGATCCAAATAGTCGGCCAACAATCGTGCTCCGTCATACCGTCGGCAGCTCTTCGCGCGCGCGAAGAAAGCTGCGGATTATCTCGTGATTTAAAATTATAATTGATATCCGCGCGCGGCGCGAAAGGTGGATTCTCTCTCCGCAGGGTAGAAGACTCGGGCAAGGGAGCGAGGGGATGGGGGTAACGGCGAGCGGGGTCGGCGGCTTTATAAAGAGCGGAGAGAGATCAACCCCCACGTAGTAGAGACCGGAGGATTAAATCCCGTAAGAGGAGCGCGCGCGAAAGTGAGCCGTGGAAAGCGGATAGAGTAAACATCGCGATGTTACTCTCTCCGGCGTCTCTACTCGCGCGCGATCCTCCTCGCCTTGAAAAAAAAAAAAAAAAAAAATCTCCGCCCCGGTGCTTAACTCGCGCGCGCGCGCGATCCCTACTTCAATTAAGCCGATTTAATTTCAGGAAGGATGAGAGACGTTCTGACGTTACTTACCTCGGTCTTAAAACACCGAGTTTTTTTTTTGTTTTTTTAACGTCCGAAAGTTTCGTATCGAGATTTAATTGCGAGACCGCCGCTTTGATTTTATTCCTCAGCTCGACCTACATTTTGGGCCAACGACGCGGATTCAACGATCAGCTCAACGACACGACGAAGCGATTCACGTACTTCGCCCCGCGCGAATTGGCTTGGACTCAAGCGTCACACATGTACCCGTCGACCACCAAGAAACTCTTCATGCCCGAGTTCAGTTATCATGTAAGTAATGTTTGTTTTTGATCTTTTTTTCTTTTTTTTTTTTTTAACACGTTTTCAGCTTGAATCTTCGATTCGCGTGATTTCAGAATTTATCGCGCTGAATATTTGATAATCGACATTTGTCAAGGAAATAAGATGTTTTCTCAATATGCTAGCGTTTTCTTTATTGCATTATTATTCTGCATACAATATAATTAATACACGTAGACGTTGGAAATGACGCGTACAAAAACTGAATATTTTAACTATAATACATACATCCAATTGCAATATGAGAAAAACGTGCGTTTTGCGTAACTTTAATTAATTTTTGTTTCGATTATCAACAATGTAAAGACTATCGTTCGGGAAAAAACTTTTTGTCGCTTCTCACTTCTAACGTCGCAACGTGGTAAACCTAAAAAAAAAGTCTGCTGTGTTGAGAATTCATTAGACTTGCGCTTCAGACTTTTATTGTTGAGTTTGTGTCCCGAGTGTGAAAATCACGTCTATTTCCTGATTGCTTGTTCAAAAGTCATCGTTAAATCGTTGACACAAGAGTTTCTTCACCTTGAGGACTCGAACTTTCTTACGTTTGTTGGCCACAATCAGATAGGAATGACTTTTCATATGAAGACGCAAGGCGACGAACGTGACGAAAGCCATGCCGCATTTCTCAAAAAGAACACATTTCGATGTTATTGTAAAAAAACAAAAAAAAACTGAATCACGTGTAATAAAAACTGAATTGCGTGTTCGAAACGAAACTTACCTTGCATTCATACGAATCGTCACTCCGACGACAATCAGATCGAGTTTCGTAACGATCAATGAGATATTGTTTGAATTTCAAAGTTTTATTGTCAAATTTGTCCCAAATCGAACAAGTTCTCTTGCGGTAAGAGAAATCTTCCAATAAGTCGAAAGACTCATCTTTCTCGCTCTTCAAAAGAAAAAAAAACAAAGAAAAATATTTTTAACGTGGCTGTAGAAAAATTATATTGCGTATGTTACACTTTGGAAATATTTTTTATTCGAGTAACTTACGCAAGACCATTTGTTCTCTCTTGCTTGTTGATATTCGTCGTCTTCGCTGTCCGCATCCTTCAAATTGTCTGTTGTTGGTTCGAAATTTTTCTCGTACAAACAACACGCGAGCGTTGAAACGTTTTCGGGTGTTTCTTCATTGGTCAAGTCGCGAAGTTCCAGTGACATTGTGTTGTTGTTGTTGTTGTTGTTCACATCTGCGTGCGTGTGTTTAGAAAAAAAAAGAACAATGAAATTTACGTTTGCGAATCGGGTCGATTCGTCGCAATGAAAGTTGTGGCTTGAATATTTGTAATATATTGTGTCACACCGATGTTTATCGTGAAGGAGACGAGGAACGACTAAGGATTACTTCGGCCAATGTGATTGCCGCGATACTAACTGGAATACAAACACACAATAGTGTGTCTGAATGTGTTTGTATAATTTATTTAACCTTTCGACTGCGGGTTAGTCAAAAGCAAGGTGCTCATCGTGCGCAGTCTGTGCCGTCAGCACAGAGTCGAAAAAATACATGCGTTGGATTATATGTACAAAAAAAACAATAATTTTTAATTGCCTATCAATCAATCTTAGATATTTCTATCTACCAATTTTACACGCGATTATTTAAATAATTTAATTAATTTACATTTTTAACACACTTTGTGCGTTAAAAGTTGCGAACTGGATGTAAAACTTACAGTATTTATTTGGGCAAAATAAATTATAAATTATATATTTCAATTTGAAAAACGGCCGTAGTATACAAATACAAAAATAATTAAAATAGACCTTCCAGCCTTTAGAATGCAGTTCGAGGTACTTTGATAAACGATAGTATTTAATCAAATAGTGGAACGTTTCGGTCTTTATTGATTTAGGATTATTATCAGTATCTATGAGAAAATATATTTCAACATAAAAATTTTTTTGTTGTGCTAACAAAACCAGATAACAATGTGTTGACATAATGCGTGTCGACTCTCTCAAGAGCAATGGAGAAAAATTAAAAAAAAAGATTTTTAATTATTTTTCGTTAAAAAATTTTTTAATAGACGAGGTATCGCGAAAAACCACCGATAAATATTTGCAGACAAAGCAGATCCTGGAACGGCATCTCGTGATAGCGGACCAGGCGTACACAATGGCGAAACTGAAAGAGATGAGCAACGACACCATTTTCCTTACGGCGGCCAGAGACACTCTGAAGCTTCGCATCAAGGAGTTCAACGAAAGTGAGTGAAACTCGTTTCGTGCACAAATAAAAACGCACCCACACGCACCGATTCGTGTTGGTATCGCACGAAAAAAAAAAAAAAATATCCGGTCGCGGGATCTCAGATGTCAACGGAAACTAATGTAAAATTGAAACTACATCAGGGAAAGTTTCTCCTTCGCGCGCGAAATAGCGCGTTTCCTCGCGAGAAACGTTAACTTATCGAGAGAGAAGAACGCACTTAAACTGCTATCTCCGCGACGCGATTGTTCTCTCGCGAACGGAAAGAACCGTTCGTTCGTTCGTTCGTTCGCCGTTTAACATCCTCTCTCTTCCCGCCTATGTATGTGTCACCTACACTCTCAAACCTGGTGCTGTCTGATTACATGTAGATGAGAAGTACGACGAAAACGCAATCAGTCCAGAAACATTCGGTGAGTTGTTGAGTTAAGTTTAGTGTGTTTAAACGTTGCCAAAGTTGAGCGACAACACGAGCGCTTTCTCACTTTGTATATACATATATACGAGCAAGCACTACTTTGTAAAGTGTGAAGGGATATTTGCACATCTTACGCACCGCGCGTTCACGCTCACGCGCACGCACATCTCTCGCGTCTGTGTGTGTGTGTGTGCGCGAGGCAAATGAAACACGTGCGTAACTCGCGCCGCCAAAGTTCGCTTTTTATTAATTGTCGGATCCTTGGTTCTTCTCCGTGTGTAAAGAGTATTCGCATTGTGTCGATCTTTACAATTAACATCGTATCTTACGTTTGTCTTTCAAACGACCGGATCTTTGTCGAAGAAATAATATATTCTTGGTTGTTAGAAATATTAAATTATTTTAATTAATATTAAATTAAATGAATAACAAACTCGCACAAAATCTTTCATAAATTTGGAAGATCCGCGAAAACTTGCGGAATGATCGCGAAATCGGATCTCTAGATCCTCGAATCCGACAGTTCGACTTCGCTGGATCCTGGAATCTCCAGATAGATTTTCTCTATCGAGCGCAACGATTCTGATTTTGCGTTTCTTGTCTTATACGCTTACGAGTGATCGTGCGTACATACGCCGAGCTTATACGCTTACACGTAGACGCTTACGCTTTTTTTTTTTTTTTTTTAACGCATAATACGAAGGATCTGCGAGCACGGGATCCAGCGTGTGTTTTGAAAGTTAAACGTCTTTCAAAAAGAGAAAAAAAAACGAAATTTGTGTTCCGGCATGAGACTTTGTTAGACCTTCGCACTGATGATTGTGAGATTAGCGACTGTGTCGAGATGCTTCGTTTAATTTTTGGTTTTGTACATTGTATTTGAATTTTTATATATTGCATCGCAGAGTTTGTATTTTCGCCGACGTTCTCGTGTGTGCATCGCGAGTCATCTTTTTTACCTTTCCTTTTTTGTACGTTTGAAGAAGTACGTCTGCTCCGCGATCGAACGTGTTTGCTTGTGTCGTTAATTATTAAAACAACAATGGGCGCAAGAAGCGCGGGACGTGCACAACGCGAATTTGCGCGAGAAGGAACAGAGGCTTTTGCTCCGATTTTCGCGACCAATTAGAAACTGGGATTCTCAATCCTGCGGGACGCGTTCGCACGGGGCGGCAATTTTCGTTATACAGTCGCGATCCCCGAGGGAATTAGCGGCGGTCAAAAGTCAGCCGAATCGAGAGAGAAAAAAATCGGTGCAAGAGAGTGAGTGCGAAAGAGAGAGAGAGAGAGAGAGAAAGACAACTCGGAGAGCGAAACGGGGTGCGCGAGAAACAAAAGCGTATTAATTGCGGCGAGGGCAACAATACTCATTGTGAACGGCGGAATTAATTACGACGAGCAGTACGCTCATTGTTGCGCGTAAATTAATTGCGACAACAACGGCAATAGGATATCATTACCTTTGTCGCGGGTAAAACGAGGAGCAACCCGTCTCTCTTCCCCGTTTTCATCCCCCATTTCGCGGTTACCATTTATTGCGTTGCCGCGTGCGCAAACGCGTCGCGCGCACGTGGTTACGAGGCGTTCAAATCGTGTGTCGCTCGCTAAAGGTCTCATTAGCGTCTTGGGAAAGTAAATTTACGTCTTCGTGTAAACGAAAACGTGTCTCTTTTTTTTCCGCGATGACAAAAGACACAGTTGCCCAACGATAAGAAACGTTTATTTCGCTCACGTTTTCTATATGTTAACATCTTGACGTTTGGAACCAATTGCAAATTGTTTTTTTTTTTTTTTTTTTTTAACACAAAATTCCGCTCTTCTCCCCTTCCGTCGATTCGGATGTTGTTTCGACGACCTTCTCGCGATTAGAAACGAACGACGATATTTGCAATTAATCGTTAGATTGCGCAACGTTACCGGAAGAAAACAGACGTAACATATTTCCTCGGGGATGTTCAAACGTTATTTGAACTATCGCGTATAAACGAACACATATCGATCGAGAAAACGAGCGTCTGCCGCTCTTCCCGCATAAGGAATTAAAACGAACGAGAGAAACGTTTATGGACTCCGGAAAGAGTTTCGTTTCCGAAAACGAAACTGCTGCCGAGGATCAAGACTTCCTTCCGTCCCGGAAATTCTGCGGCGGCGCTCGTAAACACAAGCGTCGTCCGTTTCGCGGGCTCTCAAATATGACGAATGTCCGGCTTGCGCGCGAGGTTTTTTTTTTCCACACGTTATTGAAAACCGAAAACACCTCCCGATCCCTTCCCGCGTCGCGAGAAATATGTCACCTCGCCTCCCCGGAAAACGAACGCGAGCCCGCGCCATTATGGGCCGGCACCACCAGGGTGACGATTTATTATGCGCCTTTCGACCACCATTTAAATGCAAATTCCTTGATTACACCCGGCGCTAATTGCTACGTGCTCGTCCGGTCGTTCGTCTCTCGTCGTCCGCGAGCGAATTTCCGAAGCGTTTTCCAGAGCTCGCGCGACCGTCGTCGTCGTCGGCTCCCCCGTTCGCTCCGACGTTTTACAATCCCTCGCGGAAGAAGATCCTCGCTCGAGGAGAGGATCACGCGGGCGAGGAAAAGATTGAGTTCCGCAGACTCTTCGTTATCCGACACGAGGGAAGATAGTACTTAAGTATCGGAAGAAGAAAAAAAAAAAAAAGAAGGGTGGAATAACAGGCGTGTTATTCCCGTTGGGATCAAGCGATGATGACGGTTACGCGAAGAGAAAGAACGTGATTTCGCGCAGAGATTTACAGTGCGATCAATTATTCTGTTTCGGTAGAGACTTTTTATTAGGCTTAGAGAAACACTGATTTGTTGTATTGATTTTATTTGTTTATTTATTTAATTTTTTTTTTACTATTTTCTGCGCGGCGTTTGTTTTGAGATTTTTCCTAGATTTTTACGTCTTTTTTCGTCAATTGTACTTTAATTCCCGGAACCGGGCGATTCGAGAATCGCCGGGTCTCGCGGGGAAACGGCTTTGCATTTTGGCATCGCAATATGGCGCGCTTCATTCACTTACAATACAATCCCAATTTTGATCGCCGCCTTACGGAGAGATGTAATTGTAAAATTCTTGTTTTTCTCTGTCTCTCTTTCCAGTGTACCAAGTGGAGTGGCAAGGCAGGTGGATCCGAGTCTCTCGTCCGGACGTCGAGTGCACCAACGGCATCATTCACGTGATCGACGAAGTGTTCCTGAAGGACAGTGACGTGCGGGTGACGGGCGGCGCGTCGCTGGCCACCGTCGCGCCACATCTGATCATGCTGCTGATCGTCAAGTGGCACCTGTAAAATCTGACTCGCCAACACAAGCCGCGCATCGTCTCGCATCTCATCCGGGGGGTGCGTGTATGTAGCAAGTTTTTCTTGGGGCCGTTTTCCGATCGTCTCCTCGCGCGAGAAGAGAAGCGGCGACGCGGTGCCGCGTAACCGCGCGATCGATCGTCCCGTTTTCGATCGCGTCGCGGAAAGGACGCTCATCGCACAGTGAACGAGGGGGAAGGGGAGAGAAATCGCGAGAGTCCTAGGATCCCGGCGGGGGCCCCTTGAGAATCCGAGAAACCAAAGATTCGAGGACAGTGACGATATCCGCGGGCGGCGAGGATCGAAGGACGAAAAAAAAAAAAAACGAGGATGTCGAGGAGCCTCTTGCGGATCTTCGGGATTCGTTCGCGCGCGAACACGTGGCTCTAAAAATAATAATTAAAAAAAAAAAAAGAAAACAAAAAGAAAAAAAGATGATATGTGACAAGGGGATGGTGTCCGATCGATTTTTTGACGTGAGCGATCGCACGACGCACGACGAAAGGAAGCTCTCGGCGAGGAAAAAGCAAGACGACCGGGCGCTCACGATCGCACGGCCTCAAAAAACCAGCCAGGATAGCCTATTATTTATTGATTAATCTCGTCCGTGGACGTATAGCGGGACAATTTTACGGGTTAGAAGCGTTAATCGTACCAAATAAATGGTTAATCGTACCAAGTAATTTAAATAAATTTATTGAGAAACACGGAGATAGGGCGTGTGGATGAGGAAAGAGGCGGAGGAGGAAGTAGAGGTTTAGAGATTTCGAGGAACCTACTTCGAGTTACAACGGCAACGAGACACAAACATCCGCATCCTGTATAGATCGCGCGACTAATTAGCGACGAGTGAGTAAAATCGCGATTCCGCAATTATCGATCGTCCGAGATCGTATCAACAATTTGTTTTTTTGGATCTTCTCTTTTTATTGAAATGCGAAACACGCGAAATTTGCAATTTTTCCTCGACGCAGTCGATCGGCGAATCGCGCGATTTTATCCTCACACGTCGTTCTGTAGAATCGACGATAATCTAAGCTTCGAATAATGTAAGAAGAAGACGAAGAAGAAGAAGAAGAAGACGAAGAAGAGAGACCTCGCGAGACTCCATCGTGGAGAATCTTCTACAATTTTGTACACCGCGCCCCGAATCGTCCGGAGACATTTCCCTCTTTCAGAAGCGACGCCGGTAATAAAACTGGAGCTATCGATCGGTCCTTTTCAATTAACGACGCCAATAAAAGCAACGTTCTTTTCGATTCATTAGCGAGACGAGAGAACGCGCGCGCGCGCTTCCGTACTAAGAAATTCATCCTTGGTGGAAAACGGCGCGCGGGAGATCCGCAACCCTCGAGGATCCCCAGAAATTGGAACCTGTATCGGATTCTGTTCGGATCTCCGAAAGAAACATACAACAGGATTTTCAATCCTGCGCTTTCGCGAATCCTCTCTCTCGTACATCCTTCACAGACGTCCGATCGGGGAGATCCTCGAAGGGTTCGATCGGTTTAATTGTCAGTTAGCGTCGCCGCCGTATCGATTCCGCAAATTCCTCGCGAAATCGAATCGATGCCGACAGATAGACGGCGCAAACACGTCAACGTCGTCGCGGCGAGAGAAACGTATCTCGGGGGTCGAACAGGCGTTTGCTCCTCTTCCTCCCTTTTCCCTCTTCTCATCTCCGTCTAAAGCTCGACGTTTAGAAGCACCAGCGTCGTTCCCTCCGAGATATCGCGTTCTCGACCTTCTTACGTCGCCGTAAAGAGGTTAACGGCCGTCGCCTAGGTCGCTCGGGGACAAACTCCGAACAGGCCATTACACCGCTTACGTATCATATCGTACGTACCCACTGTCTTACTTACTTGAAAATACTGCCACGCATCGTTGCGCGTCGTCGCGAGCTCGCGGGCTCGCGAGGTGCGAAAAGTGTTTTTTGTATACAATTATTGTTATCGAGAAAATACCAAAAAAAAAGAAAAAAAAATAGCGAACGAAAGAAAGGGAAAGGAGCGCGAAAACCGCTCTCTACCTCGTAAGTAAGCGATTCCTGAGGACAAAACAAAGAAATATAAGTGCAGGATAGGAGATGAAACTATAGAAGCGCGAGGAAAAAAAACAAAAAAAAGTGTCTTCAAATGATGAATGCGCACGAGAGAGAGAGAGAGAGAGAGAAAGAAAAATCCGACTCGTTTGGGTTTTTCTTCTCGGGTCTTGTGTCTTGAATCTTTAGCGATTGAAAGTATCGCGTCTCTCTTTCCGGAGGATAAAGTTTTTAAAAAAGATGATATTTATAGGAAAAAAAAAAGAAACTCATTCCGCGCGGAAGAAAAAAGCTTCGACGTGTTTCAGTTGTCAATAAGAGAGAGAGAGAGAGAGACGGTCTCTTCGAAGAAGATAAACAGCGAAAATCGAACATTTTCTCTCGTTGCAAAAAAGAATGATAATAATTACCGCGCGGAATGAGTTTTTTCTCCTATTCATTTCTCTCGATCCGCCTGTCTTTTTTTCTTTAAAAACCTTTCCGGGCGTGGGAAAGACGTTTCGTATCTACTTTTGGCGCACGCCATCGTAATAACCACACATATATATATATATACACACACACACACACACACATATACACAATCCTTGTTTTTCCTCCGCGTTCTGCTCATCGCGTTATTAACACACCAGCCTGTCCGTCAAACTTGTATCGTTAGGACCTTAGCGTGCGAGCGATAATCCAGGAACCCGCTTCCTGGAGAGGAAAAAACGCGCGCGACCTGAGCGGAAACCCGGCTTAGGAAATTAAGTGAAAAAAAATCAGGATAAAAAAAACAATTAGGGAAAAAAGAGATCCTTTCGCTGCCCCGAACTGCAAAACGAGGTAAGTGAGAGCGTTTTCCAAATTGTTCTTTTTTTTTTGAAGACGGCATCTAAATTAAATTCAGTTGACGCGAATATTTCTCGGACACGCGCGTATCTTCCCGGTTGTCGAATTTGCGACACGAGAGAGAAAGAGCGGCGGAACCTTATTCGTTCGATTAATCGAACATTTCCATA
The DNA here is from genome assembly GCA_014825455.1 of Pseudomyrmex pallidus. NCBI lineage: Eukaryota > Metazoa > Arthropoda > Insecta > Hymenoptera > Formicidae > Pseudomyrmex > Pseudomyrmex pallidus. The sequence continues at coordinate 18,433 of QVNV01002353.1, forward strand.
TAGCGGACAATTCTGCGCGCACAAGCTCGTCTACAAAAAGGAATTGAATATTAAATGAATACTGAATATTAAAGAACACAGACAGAGTTTCTCAGAGCGAAGCTGTTCTCGCTACGGAAAAATCGATTTCACATTCACTCGCGAGAGAGAATAAAGTTCCGCCGCGGAAACACAGCGCTCTCGCAGCGAAAGGATTTACAAAAAACAAACAAAAAACTACGAATACTCGTCACCGAACATGTCGAAGCTCGAAGAGGGGGAAAGTAAAGCCTCGAAATTTCATGTCCTCGTCGAGGACGAGTTTTGAAAGATGCGAAAGAAAGAGAGAAGATAGTTCACTGATAAAACGCCGAAACCTAAAAAAAAAAAAAAAAAACAGTTCGACTGATCGGATCGTTGTCAAGTTTTGCGGTCCGGTAACTTGTTTGTCGCGTATATTTAAAAAAAGAAAAAAAAAAAAAGAAAAAGAGTTTGTAATTAGCGGGCGCGCGATAATCGAAAAGCAGCCACAATCTTCTCCACGAAAAAAAAAACACTTGATTTAACAAATAAAGTCGATGTTATACGTGTTGATATCAGTCTATACATATATATAAAACAAAAAAAAACTAAATAAAAGATATATATAATAAACAGAGATATATATTAATGAGGAAGAAAGTATATATATCGCGGAGAGATCGAAGAGAGGAAAGAGACGAGGGGAGGTGAAAGAGAGAGACAAGGATGAGAGCCGTAGAGAAATAAGGAAGGAGAGAAAAAAAAACAAAAATAACTATCATATGATAACTGAAACTTGTTGTTGGGATGAATTGATATTACGAATTATTATTATTATTATTAATTATTACAATTATTAACTATATAAAATATACATAAACTCTAATTAACACTGTTTGCTCGTTAGATGAACCAAAAAGAATAAAAAAAATAAATAAATAAATAAATAAATAAATAATATAGCGAAACTCTATTTCTCCGTGTAGATGTGTCTTAATGTTCAGCTTGTTCGGCAGCCACCGAAAGGTAAATAAAAAAATAAAAAACCAAAAAAAAAGAAAGAGAACATTGTTTAAAGCTGCCACAAAGTCGAAGAGAAGGGAGGGAAATGTTCGAGTCGGCATGCGAGAGACGAGAGAGAGAGAGAGATCAAACGGAAACTGCCACGCGAAACTTAAACTTTCACGCTCGCAACTGAAACGTAAAACGGGAAAAAGATGCACGCGCGCACCGCCGGTGTTGTTACCTCGTAGCGGAGGAATCGTAAATTGTTGATCGACTGTCGTCCCCGACGAACTCCCGAACGAGTGTTCATAATAAAAGAACGTGCAGGTCGCTATCGAGAAACGTTCCCCGTGAATATCGCGTTTATACATCTTGCAAACCGGACATCTAACAGTCAGTCAGTCGGTCAGTCGTCACGTCTGTCATTCGTCGCGGACGGGAGTTGATTTCGGGGGTTCCACACGAAAGAAGAAGAAAAAAATACCAAAAATTGAAATCAAATTAATACCAAAACTAGGAGAAAGTGTATTTATAATTTGCATTTGTGTTTGAGAGATTTGAAGCTAAAAAAAAAAAACTAACAGCTACGTCTAGCTTTACGAGTAATTAATTAGGATCGCGCGAATATAGGGTCGGAACCGCGATCCTCCGTATAGAAGAAGTGTGGAACGTTTGCTAGATCTGGATATCTGAAGATCCTTCGCGATCGATCTGTAAAAAAAGATCCGTGGCAAGAGATACGAGAGTGCAGAAACGCGAACAAAGAGGAAAAAAAAAACAAATTTTTTGGGTCTACGGGTGTTCAGGTTTCGGCGACCCTCTTAAATTGAGATCAAATCCTAAAAAAAATATATATAAAAACCCTATATTCCCCCGTAGGTTCGAAACCTTTTAGAAACCGTTTTGGTTTGGCACACAAGCGCTAATTGTTGAGAAAGAAAAATAAAACTGTCGCGCGAGCAAGCGACGTTAATTGCGGCTCTTACGGTCATCGATCACAGTCTTTTTGCTATCATTTTTAACGATCACCCGCGTAATTCTCCTACCGCACTATCTCGCGAGTCACACTGGCGAAAATGATCGCCAACACCGACGTTTCGCATCACGCAAGTTTCCCAGTACTACACGAACACATTCGCAGAAGACATACACACATACGTAAAATACACAGAGATGTGAGCGCAGCATTTACCTACAAGTTTCTCACGAAAGGCGGACGTTCCCTTCTGTCCCTCGTGGTCGCGCGATCATTTCGAGAGTAACACGTTTTAAACACATGTTTTTCACACTCGTAATCCGGCTAAATAGCGTAAGAAATAAAAAAAACTATTCGAAGGCGTTTTGGAGTCCTGAGGTTTTTTTTTTTGTAGAGCTTCCGAGGGACTCGAGAAACCGACGACTTATAGGGAAAGAAAAAAAAACAAATACGCTACTGATTGCATTTACGCGCGTAGTTTTTTAGGACGCATACACCGCAGAGACGAGGTGTCGAAGCCTCGTGTTTGTACGAGAGGAGCGGCGCGCTTTCTTAGAGCAGGCTCGACGAAAAAAAAAAGACGAGACGACGTGTGTTACAAACGCGCCGCCGTTACGTTTAGCGTTCGTTTTTAGCTTAAGTAACAGTGGTTTTTAAGCTTTTTAAATAAAAAAAAACAAAAAAACAAGAAGAAGAGGAAGAAGTTACGACCGCGGGGAGCGCGATTTTCCCGCCGGCGGCAGGTGATATACCCAGGAAGTAAGTGCAACCAGTAACCTTAAAGTACGCCACATACCATTACGGTAAATCATTTAAATAATGTAAGAATAAATAGAGTATGCAGAGTGACACACAAAAAAAAAAAAAATAACACACATACACGTAAGGGAGACGAGAAGACGATCGTCGTTAAAAAAAAAAAAAAAAAAAAAAATTGTGTATAAGCGATATTTCGTATTTTAAGCGCCGGGATAGGCGGAGTTTCACAGAAAATTAACTGACGAACTATTAAGGATATTATTATTTATTAGCTATATTATAAAAGTATATAATATATATACAAAAAAAAAATTATATGTATATTATATATATATATAAATATATATATACATAAATGAATATATATATTATACCTAATAATGTAGTAGGAGAAATCAAACTTTATGTACCACAGAGCTATTTGTATAAAAGCCATTTGTTTCATCACATACACACACACACACACACACACAAGAGAAATCTCATCTCAGTTGGAGATACACATTTGATTGCCACCCACACACGTACACACGCGCGCGTCGCCGCGTGTGATTACCGATAATCGTATTAGGTAACATATATTTTGGAATAAATTACAATCACACGAGAGAAACACTTCTAGTTTTTATTAGGATCTTAGGTAATACGTGTATTTGCATTTTAATCGCCCTTGTATTTTCGTCGGAATTAGTCGTTAAGTTAACCGAGTCACCACCCCTTTCCGTGCCACGGAGGGAGGAGGAACACGGCGCATTTTTTTCTTTTTTTTTTTTTTTTTTTTTATCTTGTTCGAGGCCAATCGAATTTTTAGCCAGAGACAAACAAAACAAAAAAAAAACAAAAAAACCAATGGAACGGATGTATGTACCTTCGAGTTTGCGCGGACAAATCGACGGCGCGCGTCAACCCTTTGCAAACCCTAAACGTAAACAAATAAATATGATCGTAAAATCGAACGCAATTCTCGACAAAAATCGAGAAAAATCACAAACAATTCCGAGGAATGCGTTTCGAATTGTTTCAAACAAATACCTTTGCTCCTCGGCGGGCTTGTGAGTTTTTTTTTTTTTTTGTGACAATTCTTCAAGTATGACTTCCGGTGTTTTTTCTAAACGAAAACAAAAAACAGAAATACATAAAACAAAAAACAGTACGTTTTTAAGTTAAGGGTTGATCGAGTCGCTTTGAAAGCTCGGCCGTCGTTTGTCCGTTCGAACCGTTCACTTCACTTGTATCTCGCGCTTCACTACACTGTGTAGATCCGATCGCTTTTGCTGTATGATTTTACAAAGAATAAAGAACACTTAAAATACAAGACACACGACAGCAGGAGACATTTATTGAAAACAGCCCGGCGACGTTCTTTTCCCACTCCCTTCCGCCCCCCTTCCCTCGGCGAGATAAAAGGTAAATATTGTATGACAGGATGTGTGCCGGCATTCAAGGACGGTCGTGTGCATTCTCTCTTTTATGTAGTGTAGTAGCGCAGTTTTATGAAACGTAAAGATGCTTTCTGCGGAACTGGAACGCGGAAACTGTCGCCGATTGAAACGTTTTTAACGGGAAGTTCTCGTTTCACAGTCTTTTTGCATGAATAAACAAAGAAAAATTTGCATACATGTGTGTGTGTGTGTATGTGTGTGTATGTGTGTGATAAAATAAATACTTAAATCATCAGATCATCCGCTCAGATCTCGTCGAGATTTTTATATTTCACATATACAGAGAAAATAAATCGTAGAGTTTTAACAGATTCGGAATTGCGCAATAAACAGAAACGCAATGGTGTCGTTTATAGCATTTTAGTTTATTGTAAACCTCGTGTTACAGAGATAAGGCTAGCAGCAAGGCTTCGATCGTGCGCGTGCATTTTGAGTTTCCATGTTTTGTGTTTTGTGTATACGTGTATACTTGCGTAATATTTAAAATTGCGATACGTGTGACAGAGAAGTGCGTATTATGCGTACGATACGTTGGACTTGGCGTTTTTTTTTGTTTTTTTTTTATTTATTTTCGGAAGGCCGCGAGACAAGTAGCTCTACCACAATATTCTAACTTCTTCTGTTCCTTTCTTTGCGCACCTACGTGCTGTAACTAAAAGAACTGCGCGCGCATGTCAAATCATTAAAATTTCTACAATATAAAAAAAGACACGTCTCATCGGAATTTCTCAATAGATCGAAAATCGTTACACGTCCGTTACGTGGCGCAGAAATTCCAGATTTCGTGTCACTCTCGACTTATAATTTTGTCAAACAATGTTGCATCTCTCTAACGGCGCAGAAGACACTTCTCTCGAATCTGGAAATTCTTTTGTTTCCGAGCGAAAACGCACGAACGGGTAAACAATCGACGTGTGCGCGATCTGATTTTTGAGACTTCAACCGCGCGTAATTTATCTCTCCTCACGCGCTTCCGCTCCTTTCTCTCCCTCTCATCCGCACGCGCATGCACACAGAGACAATTACGCTCTAATCTTTTCTCTCTCGCGGGTGCGCGCGCGCGTCAACAAAATCCTAACATTCTCTCCTCCGATTTTTGTAACACACGTAGGTTTCATCGATCGATTAGAAACGACATCGAAGACAATATGTACAGGTGACTGTGGTTTGTATACATATATATAACATATATATATATATATTTAAGCTCTATACGATTAAAATTATATTAATTTAAACAACGAAGTTAGTACCTTATATAGAAATATTGTTATAGCGATATCTCGCGCACGCCGAGCTGAACGATCGGAGGTTTTTTTTCTTAAAGTTCGTCGCTCGTTTTGTCGTCAGAAACACGAGATTTTTGTGCTCGGACAATCGGAGAAATTTAATTTTATTTTTCTTTAAATTTGAAATCACGTGCGTGTGTAGAAAAGCAAGCGACGCAGAGACACGTTTGATAAAATAATTGCGAGTGTGAGAACGCAATCGAAAAACAATAGCAATGTATTTTATCTCGCCCGATCGTTCGGCGCGCGTGCACGCGCGGACGAAAATTTGGTCGCGAATTAATTAAAGAGAGAACTCCCCCCCCTTCTCGTATATAAATATATTTAAATAATCCGGTTAGGTGGTCGTTTTCGGAAGCGACAAACAGAAATCGAGTATTTGCCGTTGTTAACTAATCTAAAAAAAAAATTGTCCCTTCGATTCTTTTCTCACGTTAATTTTCCGCGCGCGACGGAAAAAAAACAAAAACTCATCTCTCCGACGACTCGACGGTTGGGTGTCGATCCCGACATACACTATGTATTTATATATGTGTTACTTAATCATTAACATTACAGGCGATACGTGTCACGTTTTTCTTTTTTTGTGTACGGCAGCTTGAATCTTTATTACATCATACATGAGCGCCACAAGATCGCGTCGTTTTTTTAAGATAGAGAAGAGCGGGACACGCGATCGTGTCTCATCCAATATCCTTCGCGCGATGCAACTTCGATAATACACATCTAAAACCGCGTGATATATGTATGATTGTTTTATTCAAGAACAACAAAGAGACATCCAAGTGTGTGTTAAGTTGTCATGCGAGAATTTTCCTCGGGTCGTTGCCCGCCGCATTCGTCTCGTGCGAGTATCTATTATGTAAATCGTCCGAGGAAACGATGCGAGGACCGAGAGGATCAAGTGTAACAAGGATCCCACGAGGTTCTAAGAATTCGACGTGTGCTGTTTTTGTGTGAGTGTGAGTGTGAGTGTGAGTGTGTGAGCGTGTGTGTACGCGAGCCTTTTACAAGGTGCGCTTATATTGGTGCAGCGAGAGAATCACGCGCGATCATCCCGGGGGCGATGATTATCGTCTCCATCTCCGTCGTCGGTAGCCATCATCGTGGCGATCATCATCAGTGCATGGCCCAGCCGATGGTGTAGTTGCGGGAAGCTCTTCCCATGCGGCGCAGGCGATCTGCCGAAAGAAACACGCTCGAGGGAGCCATTACGGTGGGTGGCTTGATGATTCGACGCGAGGACTCCCAAGGATCGACTTGGGACACTTCGGGAGGCGCCTCGACGAGTCCACGAATCCTCGGATTCTCACTCGGATCAGATGATTTTAGACAGAAAAAAAATTTCAGAACCGCGTTAACCCTCCACGACTTTGGGGACAACATTGTAGCGCAAGTTTTATTTTTTTGTAGAAAAAATTTATTCTTTAACGCAGGACCACGAAAAACAAAAAGACTTTCGGGTCCTATGTCGGAGGGTTGACGAAGGATCTGAGGTCCTCGGAAATGTGGATCATCGAGAAGCGATCGGACGGACTTCGGTATTGTGTGGCGAGATTGTTCTCTTTTTTGAGATTTTTATTCCGAGTCTCTCGCGTGTAATTAATTATCTCTCACATTTCCACAATTAAACATTTACAAATTGTTTTTCCACGAAAAACGTGGTTTTTTTTCTTAACAAACTTTGACAGATATGACTGACGCAATAATTGCAGACGCGCAAACGTGGATCCTTCCAGTCGTAAAACTTTTATGCAGCAAAACGCCGTCGCAGGACCGCCCAGTTAAAACTCTCGGAAAATAATCATAAAAAGCCACGGAGGGGGAGGTAATTTGCATCCCCCTCCCTCCGTGGATCCATCGGACGCGAGTAATTCCGCGGCGCCGCTACTTTTCCTCCCGAATTTTTTCTTCTTTTCGTTACGCGTCCCCTCTCGCGCGCCGAGTCGTAAAGCAAAAGTAATTAACGCGCGTACTACGTCAAACCATTGCAGTGGCGATAAAACACTTTACGCGCCAGACGCTTGTATGTATGTATATATATATATAAACACACATCCGCGTGTACATGCAGCTAACCGCATTAATTCGTGTGAAAATATATAGCGCGCTGCACGTCGTCGCGATGTGCGCGATCAGTAATCTCGTAGCTGTTGGGGCCGTAAAGGCAACGAATTTCGTGCCGGAGTTAATTTGAGCCGCGGCCGCGTCAGAAAACGCGGGGGAGAACTTGTAATATTCCAAATTACACGACGTGCTCTTTTTCTATATAATTTTTTTTTCTAACGCAATAATTACAGGCGTTGCGATTACGGACTATTAGTTTTACAGCAGAACTTCTCGCCTGTCTTTTTCGCGTCGCGGGGAGAATATTAATAAATTTCACCTCCTCTCCCGCAATATTTTATTCGGTTTATGTTAATAAAAAAAAAAAAAAAAAAAAAATCGCGTCCCTCCCCTCGTACTTTCGATAGAAATGAGATTTATTGGCGCAGCTTGTTCCGCAATTTTTTGCCGATTAGCCGGAACGGCTGCGTCTGCCATACGGAGATAAACGATTCGCGCGCCGGAGGAAAGTTCGGAAAACTCGAACTCTTCATCGACGAAGAAACACACCGCGCCGTGTGTTTATTCGTCGTTTAATTTCGGATTCTCTCCCCCACCGAGATTTCAAGCGTCAATTTGGATCCGTCCCGACGAAACGCGTCGGAGATTGCGCTGATAACACGCGCGTAAGACAAGACGCGTTATCAGGACGCGCATTGATAAAGGTCGCGCCGCGGGAATTACGTGACTCTGGCGGCGAGATGGTTCGCATCCCTCCGGAGGGGAAAGGGGATAGCCCAAGGGGGTCGGTCGTTAATAATCCGGCATCACACAGGCGCGGTGCGCACGACGACGCGTATTAAGTTACCGAGCTACCGCGTTCTGCATTTAACGGGGAATTAATTATCGCCGCGGCGCGCGCGAGGATGCGGCGAGAAGCGTGTGTAACCGAGTTGCCGCGCGCGCTCGATGAAAGCACACGGACGGAGAAGCCGCCGTGTTGTAATTCGTTATTACCGTCTCTCGCGCGCTACCGGAAGACCCAACAGTCTGTAACACGTCGGCATGATTAGTTTAGCTGTCGGATCTCTCTCGCCGCTTGGGAGTTTACGGGCGCGTCCGATTACATCGTCGCGCGGTTAAATTTTTCGGCCGCCGCGAATTTTTCGAACCCCCTCCCCCCGTTTTCCGAGCGCGTAATTAAAAGCGGATACGGTAAATACGGTTAATTACACCGTTAATCAACCGCGCGATTGAAGTGGCACGAACGCGGAGAGGCCGGAGGCCGCGCGCGCGCACGAGTATTTTCAATCCCGCCCGAAGTTTGCAGACGTGCAAATTTCGATCGGGGAAAAAAAAAAAATCCGCGCGTCTCTCTCGATATTCCGAAATCGCGAAAATCGTATGCAAAAATACGCTTTTCTGTGTTTAAAAAGCACAAAGCGGAAGTGAAACTTTCTTCTCTCGCGCAGCTTGTTTATCGCGCGATAATTGCGATAAATAAATCGTCTCGGGGCGATCAAACGAAAATACCATTAGCGATTGGAAAGTAGCGTGTCGAGAGATAAAAAAAACCAAAAAAAAAACAGCCGACTCGGCAATTCCGCCCGCGATGACAGCTTCTCCATGAAGCGCGTAAAAAAGAAACCAAGAGAGAGATAGAGAGAAAACTCACGGAGCTTCGCCGAGACGGAGGTTCGCCATCGAGGCTTTTCACGCTCGACTGACGCGTCCCTAGATTTCATCTTCCCTCCTCGCGAAAATCCCAAAGTACTTCCATCATACTTTCTTACTTGTTTCTCCTCTCTTTTTCCTCTTCCGCTCTTTCCCGTTCTCATCTCGATCGCAAAACATCGCTACAATCTTTTTAACAATGTCGACGTATACTCCGCGTTTCCTTTTTCCATTCCGCTCGCCCTCCCTTCGACATTTCCTCCTCCTACGTCGGCGGTCTGTTTATCTGTTCCAGGATAATTCAGATCCTCCCGGTATAGAACGAGCCACTTCGTCAGAATTTAATGCTCCGTAAAACGAGGCTTCTCCCCCTCTCTCTCTCTCTCTCTTTCTCCCTCCTCTCGTCTCCGCACTTCCGAAGCGACTGAATCCGCTTTATCATTACCACTGCAGTTGCGCGCGCGCGCGATTTTGGAAACCTCTTTCTCTCGTTTCCGAAGAAATCCGCTCTCGCGGAATGTGGGCGAGATAAGTAAAGCCGCCGAAAGCCGACAAAACCCGCTTGATAGAAACTTCATTCCCGTCCCCCCGTGATGGGAAGTTGCACCGAATTCGCGATGCGTCACCGCGCGATTTCGTCGATAATTCTCGATTATCTTTATTTACGGCGAAGATTCTCTCCTCTTTCGGAGAAAAGAAACGAACGAAAAGAGACCGCGCAATGAAAACTGTTGCTCTGCGTAATTAAATGTACAAAAAATAAAATAAAATTGCACATCACATCTAAAATATCCGCGCGTGTGTTCAAAGGACACATCACGTTGAATTATTTTTGTTCGGATATCCGCGACGGGATAAATCGAAACTTGCGCCGAATCGCGACGAACAAAGACGAAAAAAAACGTTACGTTTTGCGACGCTCACGCGCGCCGGTACGCGAATTCTGTGCGATCGAACGGAGTTGGTGTAAAACAAAAAAAAACTCGCAATTCGCACGAACAACGCGGATCGCGCGCTACTTTGTTTCCGAAAATTGGCAGACAGATACTGAAATAATAAAAAAAAAAAAAAAAAAAAAAAAGAACGAATGGGCGCAGACCCCGTTGATAGAAATTTGAGGCAATCTATTCGGTAATTGAAGCTTCCATTATTTTTCCGCCAGAGTTGCGCGTACAACCAAACTTTTTTTCGTTGATTCTCTTGTTTCCCGCGCGCACCCGCGCGTTTTCCTCCGCTTCGCTATATTTTTTTATCTAGGTCAATGTTTTTCGAAGTCGTTTCCCTTCCCGAAAGAAAAATGCTCCTCTTCCCCGCTCCACGTCCCCGCGCGATTAAAACAAGAGAGGTCCTGCGCGGGTCCTAGTGATAATATTATTAAGTTGCGGAAAAGCATTTCCACCCTTCGCCGCGTTTACGAGAAAATGTCCGACGGCGTGTGTATTTTCACGGCGCGTATCTTTCAATGTTTGTCTCTCTCTCGCACAGTACCTCGTGTCGTCCGATCTTCGAAGGGAACACACGTATGTGTATTTTTTTTTCTTCTCTTCTCGTTTAATTGCTACAACAAATTAGTCTCCAACATTAACAAAGATAGTTTCCATGCTTCTCTCACGGTGCGTTAGACCCATTAATTAATGTTTGCTAATGACATCGAACCATGTGCGCTAATCGTGCATCGTATAATACCACTACTAATGTTAACACACATATATTGTCGTTAACACATTATTCGCACGTGTCATATGTACACAATATAAGTTTAATATACAAATTCATCGAGTGATTTATGTGTGTGTTAAACTCTAACTTACACCATTGCTATTAACTATTTACTCGTGCGGTCGTGCCACCACTGGTGTCTGGGGGATGCAAAACGTGTGTGTGAATTAGAGACAGGAATCAAATATGAGAGTAAAGAGATAATCAACCAAGAGATATGTTACAACGCGCATTGATCGCGTGACAAATGTAGCAAAGGAGGACGTAAAAGAATAATCGCGCGGTTGCGATTTCGCGGACAATTCGCGTCGATGATTATTTTCGACGCTAAAACCCCTGCGAGAACGACGTTTTGAGGGAACGGAAGGTTCCCTCAAAACGTCGTAATTTTCCGAGAGACCCGGCGTTTTTGTAATCCCGGGTGAAACGATTCCGGGTTTGTAACCCGTTGAGGTCGTAATCGAGGTAAGCTTGAAAAAAAAGTCACGGTGGCCTACGTGTGGGTGCTAAGCGCGCCATTACGTCGGGATAACATGCGGCGAGATACAAGCTGCTTGCATGCGCTTAACTGCGGCCCCGGCAATCGCGGCGGAATCGGCACGAGAGGCACGCACGCCGATAAAAGCGCGGGTCGGGGCCTCTCTCTCTCTCTCTCTCTCTCGCGCGCGCGAAAAATTATACCTACGTATCGGTACCGTTTACCGCGGTTCGCGCAGATATTTCGGTCGTTATCACCGGAGGGAGAGAGTTACAGCGCGTAACTAACTCGCGCCGCGCCGCTCGATACACAACACCGACGCGAAATTGCGATTCTCGAATATTTCGCATTGCACATTGAAGGAAGAGAGAGAGAGAGAGAGAGATCTCGTCGAGTTAACGGAACTCAATTGGTCGACGAGTGGAAGCAAATTATCGTCAGATCGCGAATATAAGGTGGCGAAAAACGGATCGCTCCCTCAAATTATCGTCTCGCGATATAAAAATAATAACAGAAGGAAAACAGTTCGGTTTATTCTCGTTTTTATTGTCGGATTAAGATCTCAATTGTCGAGCGAGAGAGTTTCCGCTTTTAGCAGGAGAATTGTTTTATTTTTCAGCGCGGGGCTAATTAAAGAGCGTCGAAAATGCGACTCGGAAAGTCTCACAATGTGCATTACGTCAAAGCACGTACGGACTTCTTTTTCTTTTTTTTTAATCTTCCTCGAAAGAAAAGAGAACTCGACATGTAAATTAAAGTTGAAAACTATCGTTGAAGCGAAACTACCTGTGTAACAAATAACTTGGCGTTACTTCGGCTCGTACAACGAGGCTCTATTCGGAATAAGCAATTAATTCGACATCGTCACGCGAACTACCGACATCGTCGAAATTGTCCCGTCGACCAATTTCGAGAGATTTCGTGTGCATCGCGCGCGAGAGCGCCGCAAAACGTAATCGAGCCACGTCGTCGTGGCGTCGTCGTAAGGAGGAAGTGGGTATGTATATTGCACAAATATATGCACCATGCACTCTCCACTCATGCGACACGGGCAGTGCGCCCGCAGAGGAGGGAGGGAGGAAGGAAGGAATATGTACAAGCATCGCGGAAGGCACGGGAAAGGGGTGGATTGTAAAACGACACGACGGGAGGAAACGGCGAGCAAACGAGAAACGGAGAAATTCGATTAAGCGACAATAGTCGGCGTGGGCGTACACATTGCGTGTTCCCGATCCCCGACGATTGCCGACGCGCGCGGCGCGTCTCTATATCAACCGCAATGTTCCGTCGGATCCTATGCAAATTTCGCTCCCGGAATCGGCCGCGCGCCGGATTATTTCACGAAGGTACGTTTCAACCGGGGCGGCGATCGCGCGCTGTAAATAGGAAAATCGTTCAAGAATCGAAACTGCTCGATCTCCGCGATCGAGAACGTATCGCAAATTGATTTGATCCGGTTGAAACTTAAGGGATCAATCCAAAAGGGAAACGGATCTTTGCGCTTTTTATCCACCGCGCGGACGTTTGTTTGATCAAGCGGTTTTCGCGGCGAGATCACTGTTTTCGGAGATCGTCGATTTCTCGTCGAGATAGCGACCGGTGTGTGCGACCGAGGGTAATAGATTTAGAGACGGACAACGGAACACGCGCTCGGACACACCGCCAGCGAAAACAAATGCAAATTGCGCGCGCGGATCGCTCGAGGGGAAAACGCGAGAGAGAGTCCGATAATTACCTCGGCGCTAGTTAAAAAATAGATAGACTCCAACGATCTGTAAGTTTTCTGCTTTTAACATTTATTACGTGTGCATTTTCTTCTTGCACTTCTCTGTTTTCATTGCGCGAACGCGCTTCCGTCGCTCGGGGATCGAGTGTCGCTTGTCCCGAGGGATACGGAAGGAGTTTCTCTCGAAGAGATACAATCGCACGTATTGTCATCACATACAGAAATAGGGGGAGGGGGAAGGTGGTTAAGTAATACAAGACGTGCTGTTTCTCATCCCGCCGTCCCGCTTCCATTTTCTCATGGGAGACGTGACAATTTTCTTGGCGCAAACAACAACAGGACGAAAGTGGGTTAAAGCCTCTAAAGCGGTGACATAGAGCGGCAGTGAGAGATCGGTTGTGCAAAAACGTGTGTGTGCACGATATATATGTTTATTACATAATGTATGTGTGTGCGTGTGGCTTAAGTAAACGTATATGTACAAATAATACCTAGGCGAACGCCACTTCGCGTTAAGATGTCGCCACCCCGAGCCGGGACTGCCGTACTGCAACAGACACCCGAAACACTGTCATCATATGGCGTTTAGCAACCGAAAGAAAAGAAAAAACAAAGGTTTGCTTTACCGAATTGGATGCGTGTCGGTAAAGAATATGCAAGAAAACAAAACGTCACAAAGAAACGTCACACACGTGACGCTCGAGAGCTGCGGCGCGCGAGAAGTGCAATTTCGATTTGTCTGTGAGAGAAAAATCCTATCGTTGATATCTTTTGCGCGCGGATTCTTATCTCTCGACCGACTAATTTTTAACATCACCGTTGCGGAGCTTTTATTTTTCTCGATATCGGCCACGAAATCACATCTCTTCGTATTTCTCGGAAACGATCGTCGATTTTTATTCGCGACGCGAAATGGATTGCGCTATTGTTTGGCGGAGGTAGGAAAAAAAAAACAAACAAACATTACGTGATTAAAGGGACGTATTTCGAAACGCGATACATATTGCACGACGCGGCTGTAAAAATAGTAATCCTCTCCCCCCGGCCGGCAGGAAATAACGCGCGCGCTCGAAGACATAAAACATCCCCGCGGATTACCAAATGCTCGTCGCTTTTTAATTATATCTCGTTCTCGCGTACGCTCGCGCGCGCGCCAGTTTTCGCCAAATTGTTTCGCCCTATCGAGCGAAAACGCGGCGCGGATTTCCCATCAACGGGTAGAGCGCAATTTTCTTTTTTACGCCGCTCGACGATTAAAACGAGTGCCGATTTTCAACGCGCGTTGTTATCGTTATTATTCGCTCGACTCGAATTCATATCATTCATTATTTCGCGCGAAGAGATTCGCGTTAATGAAAATGTTTTTTTTTTTTAATTTATTTATAACGAAAATACATCGCGCGCGTGCGAGATTTGTTTTCTCTGCGAGAGAGCACTCCTGAATACAGAACGCGCAACACACAACGCAGCAACGATAGATAATAACGAATTAAAAACTGTCTGTTCTCGGTTTTTTTTTTTTTTTTTTTTTTCGCATTGCATGTTGTACGCGCGCCGCAACTTGGAGCGCAGCAACTTTTGGCATGCCTTGAAACACGCAATATGCACCACGAAGACTCGCGCGAACAAGCCGCTCTCGCATATATGTATATCTCCCACGCCGAGTTTAGAAGAGGAGAGAGATCTTCCAATTTCGCATATACACGCGCGCGTATGATATAATCGCGCGCGGAGAAGAAATTTTTCACGATTTAACCGCGCTTTGTCCGTTGAATTTTTTACTTCCCGCGCGATTATATATTACACGAGCGCGTGTAATTATTTCTCGCGTGTGCATCGCGCGGGGAGCTTAAAAGCCCGGTAATTTATTGACAGCGAGAGAGAGAGATAGAGATCGCAGTCGTTCCATTTGCGTTGCATTGAATTTTCTGCCCGATGGAGCTTTACAGACGCAACGACAAAGCAACCCTCGTCTCTCCCTCCCCCGCCCCGAAGCAGATTTAAAATATGCATCGCGAAACGAATAACGGAAATGCGAGAAGCAGCTTGATTGCGAGTGGTCGTAAATTTCATGTCTCTTTGGTTAGTAGGGAAGATCCTTCGGTGCAAAACCGAGGCAAAGACAGACAGAGAGAAGGAGAGACACAACGGCGCGACACAACGTTGCTGTTAGTTGTCAGACAGTTGCAGGAATCATTAATCTAATGCACGTGTGCGAGTCTCCAAAGAGAGAGAGGAGACTTCGCACATCCGGAGGAATATTTTTAGTCCGTTCGTGATATGTGCGCGGGTGAAAAATCGCAGCGATGGAAATTGCGCGGCGGGTTCAAAGCCGCGAGAAACGCGATCTACTCTCGCCGCGTCTCGAGAAAGTCGAAATTCTCGAACGCATCTCTCTCGTTGCCGAAATACAAGGCGACGAAATATCGTCGAATATATTATATATCTCGAACATATACTCACGCGAATACGCGCCGTGATTTTCGCTGATTTGATCTCGGAACGAACAACGTTTCAATGAAAAGGCGCGTTAAAATAATTGTTGCCCCGCGCGGTTTAATTTTCCGTTCCTCGGAAATAAATTCGCGCAAAATTGGTAATGCAGAACGAACGAGAAGTTAGTGATACAAGCGAAACAAAAGCGATATTAATTATGACACCGCGTTGTCCTCATTTCTTGCTCGACATATCGCAAATTAAAGATAAAAATTCTATCTAAAAAGAGGAAAAATTTTCATATTTTTGTATATATATCATTTTTTTTCATAAGACAATTGCGCGAGCATTCGATTAAAACGAGAGTAGATTTATAAATTGTTGAAAACGCATTTTTCCGCTAATTTGCGATTGCACATGAAAATTAATTGCGTTTTCTTCAAAAATACGGGAGGATTAGGGATCGGAAGAACCGCGAGCGCGGTAAAAGCTACTTAATTAAAAGTTCATGAAATTTAATGCGTAATAACAGCGCCGCGCGATTATTCACGGTTCATTTCGGTTTTTCCGATGAAACGTGATCTGTAAAGATACGAGTTACGAGCGCGAGGATTTTCTCCACCGTCGCCCCTGTAAATCCCGACGCCGCGCCGAGCGGCACAACCCGACCATCGACAATTAACATTTCACCGAGGGGGGGAGAGAGAGCGAGCGAGAAAGGGAGCGCGGAATATTATTTTAAAAGGCCGCGGCGCGCAATCCGCGGATAAATATTAGCAATTTCGCACCGGCTGCGCGAACGTTCGCGAGGCTCATTAACGCGCGGCTCGCGAACGTTAATTCTGCCCTCCTCTTCCCTTTCCCCCCCTCGCCCGATGAAAGAGTGAATTGTTTCTCTCGGCGATTTGCATTTTAAAAACAACCGCAGCCGCACCTCGCGGGCGTTTTGTCATCATTATGACACCCCGATCTGTATTAGCGCCTCGTAAAATTCCCGAGAAAGATAAATTCCAGAAATTTTCCCGCGCGAAGCTAATAAAATTTCGCAACGATAACGCGAAGAGAAAGCCGAGATAGAGAGAGAGAGTTAAAAGCGGAGCGGGAAAACAGAAACGCGAGAATTTTTGAAGATTTTACTCCGCGAATTTTAACGATAACTGACAGATATCGGACAGCTCCTGAATTTTCCACGAGTTTAAAATCAATTCCATTTTCGAACATCGGGGGATTCCGCGCTCGACGAATGGGTAATCGCGCGAAATCCGTTGCAAATTACAAATTCAAGAATCTTAAGAGACCGAGCGCGTGCTTTCGCATTCCCACAAAAATAGCCGGCGCTAATGTTGCAAGATTTTGTTTTTTTTTTTTTTTTGTTTTTCGACTCTAATTGCTCCGCGAAAAAGAAAACCATCGGACTCGTCTTCGTTCTTTTCATTTTCCCAACTCGCGTTCTCGTCGGTCGAACTTTCCTACGAACGGAACGGGTGTATAATTGAGTGCTGGAGAAAAAAAAAAGAGAGAGAGAGAGAAACCTTCTCGCGCGCGCGCGAACATTGGAGTAGACGCAATTCGGTTCGGTATAAGACGTCAGTCAAGTTCGGTAGCGGGAAACGTCGGCGTGTGTTGAACCGTCGTCTTCTTCGTCGGTAGCTGACGGAGTTAACGTCGGCAGGACGTCACGCGAGGCGAACAAAGCTCCTAGGAGCCCCCGGGCTCTCTTCCCCCGTGGAAATTAACGCGTCACGACTTCATTGGGTTTGATAGGATGCATCTAAATCTCATTGCGGCGCCCGTCAAGAAAGGTGTGCTGTATACGTCAAACCGCACCGAGTCACGCAAACTTATACATATCGCGAGATTCAGCGAACTCGTGCGCGCCTTTGATATTCGAGTTAATATTCATTTGATAATAATCGGGGGTTGATTGAACTAATCAAGAATTAAGGACCTCCGCCCGATTAATTGATTAATATTGTACGTCGGAAAGTGAAATTTGAAAAAACACTGCCGCGAATACTCGACGTTATCTGATAATGATTGTGGCGATTAATACACATTTTACACGCCAGAGAAAATGGAGTTAAAAAATACCACCCTCTGTTACTCGATATTCAAAAATTCATGTTATTTGATGATGATTACGGCGATTAATGCATTTTACATACGTCAGGAAATAAAGTTAAAAACAAAAAAACACGTTGTTACGAAATTGCATTCGCGTGACGTTTCGCAAACAATTAATTCGGACTTTGATTTATCTCAAAAGACACGTGATAGAAATATTCGTTTTTTGTTTCAACTCCAGCCATCGCCTAAGAGAAACTCGACCGAGATGCGAAAAGGAAATTTTAACTCCTCTCGAAATTCGACGCTGAAGTCGCGCGCGTACAAGGTAATTCGTTTAAACAACATTCACGTAGTTACTTTTTCGACTCCGTCGCGCATCAAATTGCGAAGATACGAAAGCATCGCCGCGAACGAGTATGTAATTTACTCCGGATCGAACGAACGTTTTTCTTTTTTTTAAAGCTGCGTGTTAGTAAAGCTTCACAAGTAGCGTTTTTTTTTCTTTTGGTTAAACTTTCCCCAAAAAGCGGGGAAAGATGCGGCTCACACTCTCTGCTGAACGGAGTCTAGCACACACAACGGGTGCAGCTACCTTTCATTGAATCAAGGCAGGTTTCCTGTGGTTCATGTTAAAGAATCGGAACTGTAGCCGCAGCGTTAGATCTTTCCGTACTGTTGGGAAAGAATAGAAATGTCGTGAGTATTACACGTATTATTACGTCGCAGCTTGGCCTCGCAAGAATCAACAAAATCGCTCGTGTGGACGGTGGACGATATCAGAGAGACGATTATTAGGCGGTGTCTTCTCGACCGTCGAGACAAGATCGTCAAGCGTGTTGACATTCGTCTCTAATCTATTTTTTTTTTTTGTTTTTTAAGTGACGATAACAAAAATCAAAAATCATTTCTTTTCTGAGAATATCAGATAAAGAAATATCGCGCGCGCATCTCGAGAGTCGAGACGGACTCTCTCCGCTCGATATCGACACCGTCTCTTGCAAGGAGGAACAAACGTGTCGTGTGACAAACACCTCTACACATATACATATACATATATACGGTACATATTCATCGGCTGAATAGGATGTGACACAAAGGGCTGTGTGACGGACGCATTGGTTTCTGCCTGCAAAATACAAATCTCGCCAGAGTACGGTCGGGCGCGAATAATATAAAAACCCTAGAGAGTTTCGTTCATGCTTCACATGTGTGTTGCGCGATAACAATAATGTTAGAAATGTTAGGCGTGAGAAAGTGGAGCGAACAAAAAATAAAATACACAATAACTGAAAAGGAAAAAACAGAAAGGGTGGAACAATTCTGTGACGGAATAAGATCGTGCGAAGGTCGAATTAGTCGTTTTTTTTGTGTTGTTTAAATCAGTTTTGTTTCTTAAGAACGAGGAGAAAATTATTCGATGCAGTTTAGCACTGAAGAAGAAGGAAATCGTTATTGCGAATTTTTCTCGCGAGGGAAAAAAAATTTCAAAATGCACATAAGATGCAAAAATCTGCAAACAGTTTCTTTTTTTTTATCGGACGTTGAAATCGAGACAAAACGTGATCTCGGGATTGTCGCGATATCACGTGGGAAAGGACGAACTCACTTTTCGTGATAAAAAAAAAAAACAAACAAACCTACTTACTGCGCCGCGACTTAAAGCGCTACGCTATATTTTTTACGTTATCTTCAGGAAAAGCGGTGATTGTTGCAGGACCACCATCAGCGGTCGCTGCAAGCTTAGCTCGTTCCTTGGGTTCCACACGACAGACTGGTCAGATAAACGAATCGATTAAAATCGCAGTAACCTGATATTTTTGTTTTTGGTTCGGTTACGGGAAAGTTGAATTTTTGAAAACAAAATTTGCAACCAATTTTGTTGTAAATTTTGAATTGCAAGAAATTTCGAAATTTTGACGCAAGAATTCGCAAGATTGTTTACGTTGTCTCCGGTGTAAAAGACACGTGTCGTTAAAGGAGACAAACAAAATTGTTATCGAAGCGATTTTATCGTGAGATAATTTTTGTCGATGTAATTATTGTCAAAGTGTGTAATTAAGCGAGTTATCGGCACAACCTAAGCGTTATCGAAGGCGTATCTCGAGCACTTTGTTTTGTGAAGTAGTCGAGAAGTCACAGAAAAAAAAAAGCTCTTTGCGTTATTTCAAAGAATCGGATCATCGGGTTAAGCGTAAAATTACTTATTTGAGTTGCACACAAGCGTAGATATAATTGAAAGACGAAAATCGATCAAAGAGATCCATACCAAATTAAACTACCCTACAATCTTCGTTTCTCTGTGTTTCGCGCTGAAAAGTGAAAAACAAACAGAGATCACAGTCATCGGCGGTTGTGCTGCTTGCGAAATA
Organism: Pseudomyrmex pallidus; assembly: GCA_014825455.1. Taxonomy (NCBI): domain Eukaryota; kingdom Metazoa; phylum Arthropoda; class Insecta; order Hymenoptera; family Formicidae; genus Pseudomyrmex; species Pseudomyrmex pallidus. The sequence goes on from QVNV01002353.1 coordinate 38,419, forward strand.
TTTTTTCTTGCGCAAATCTTGTACAAAAGCGGATCGAATACGTAAAAAATAGAGGAGCGATTAAAAACTCAAATGTTAGGGGAGAGAAGGAGGAAGAAGTACAACACGAAAAAAATACAGCGTTTTTCAAGCGACATTTCTTTTGGCGTGAGATTGTTTTATAAATATTCTAAAAAAATTAATAATGAACGGCTTGAGAACCACTGTCGGAAACTGGGAAAGTTTCGTTCTTTTTCTTTTTTTCGGTCGTACACAGAAATCGATCGGGGATCTTGTAATTACCTCTATCACTAGCTAGAAAAAATGATAAATGAGATTGCGGGATGAATTGCGGGATGAGTGATGAGAGATGTGCTCTACGATAAAGCGCTACGTGAGACTACGAAGCTCGATTCGGGTGGGAGTTAGAAGAAGCATTTCGCCACGTGATGATCTCCATAGTCCCCCATACAATTGCTCCCATCTAAACGGAAAATCAATTATCGATTATATCGTGAGAAACACCATCCACGTGAAAGAAAGAAACTAATGTGTTTTTTTTTGGGACATGCCACGGCGAAATTTGCGAACACATCCGTTCGCGTGAGATTATTGACCTGCGAAAAAGAACATCGCACTCGAGGACTTCTGTGCGAAATGTGTCTACAAAATAATTTATGTGTGTGTACGCGTACAATATGATGACAGATAATTTCCCAGATAGAGTTCCTGCAAGAAAGATCTTTTCTGTCATTCTCACACACATACGCTGAAAACATACGTTGTTACATCTTGCACAAAATTCAAGTATAATTCGTTAATGTAAATTAAGACTAATTAAGACTAATATCGTATCTCGTGTGTCACTTGACGAAGAAATCCTCGGGTTCTTAATATCAAATTTGGAAATTCTTCTAAGTGAGCACATAAGGTTATATCTCTCGAAGTCTTAACACAGATTTTCACTCTACTCTACTCTTACTCGTCAACAGCTCTTCTACCGCAGAAATTCAAGTGTGCTTTTTCCTACGCCCGTGAGTTCTTTAATTCATTATCGAATAACATCCAGTCAGATTTATTTCATTTTACTACATATTCTCTTAGTTTTTAAAATATCATTTTAATCTTGCACAATTGTTACTTTATATTTTTTTAATACCACTATTATAATTAGTTCTCCTCAATTAGTTGCTATTGTTTCTATACCTAAGTTTACTTTCTAGTGAGGGCTAAGACTTCTAAACAGCTTTGCAGCTGTTGTCTCGCTCATTGATATTACACTTATCTATTTCTCACAAGATACTATTTCAACTTTCTCTTTCACATCCGACCTTCTTTCTAGTAACTAATGACGTTTTTTCTGTACTTACTCCTGTCAATGTTGCGTTGCAAATGTGCGGCGACGCGATGTCTAGCGTCATTAAATTCTAGATGCAACCCGAGTCGCAGCAACGTCGGATTTTGTTCTACCAATTGTGTGATCTCCATCTCGATTTTATTACCCAGCACTTGCGACCTCTGAAAGATAATTGACACGAATGTTAATTAATATTTTCTTCTTTGTTGCGCTAAGTTTACACAAAATGTTCATCCACATCGTGACATACCTGATTCGAACATCGGAATTCTTCGATTGACTTCGTTTTGAGAAGAGATCTGATCAGCTTCACTATCACAGGTGGGCTTATGAAGTTGGTCTCCACGCTGAAAACAATAAAAATTCAATGATGACATCAATTAACGCCGTATATTTTTTGTGTGCTAGAAGATGTGTAAAATACAAACTTGAGCACTCTGAGTGTCGAATTCTTTTCGATAGCATCAGCCAACCGTTGTGCGGTTTTGTCGTTGAGTCCAACGTTGGTTAAACTTAGCGATTCGAGATGTGTGTTTGTTTCCAGACCCTCGAACAACTGTATGAACTTTTCATCTGAAATATTCTGTAAACAAAACAACCAACGATTGTCAACTTAGTTTTCAAACGTCAATAGTAACGCATTAATGCGTCTTGAGTATTAGCCAATATTAAATTCGTATTGAAATGGTCTTCGCTAAAAGTCTTCTGATGTAGCGGGAACTCAATCAAATTCAAAATAAAAAGAAAAAGAGAGAGATGTGTACTTTAATATTGTTCCAATTTAAGTCAGTCAGAGCCGAGTCGTCGTCTCGCACTTGTTTGATGGTAGCGTCAACATCCGTGTCGTTAGGCGGTTCCATCGGATAAACTTTTGGTTGACTAGCTTTCGTAACTCCGTCCCAACCGAGTCCGACCGGTTGTCCAGAATTCAGAAGAGACGCGTGGTACTGATCTTGATTCATCATGGAATGGAATCCAAGAATAGCTGAAAAGAAAGAGGTCGCGTCTAAATTGTTTATCTTTCTGACACAACATGAACAATTTTAGAAAACGAATGATTTATACCAGCAAGATCAATGATTTCTTCTTGGGAAGCGGCCGAGAGCGCTTGCTCGTACTCTTCGCCAAGATCTATTGCAATCTGTTCATCCGCCTCTTTTTCTTTTGCATTTTCTTGTGGCGGAGGTATCCACTGAAACCACGTAACGCAATATGTAATTAGTGAAAGCGATATTAGCGAATATGATACTTGTTTTGCTGTTTTTATCACACGATACAAAACAAATGCGATGATTTATCATTGCTCTACAGTCTGCACTTACTTTTTTGCCTCTGACCACACCAGGCACATATGGTTTCAGTTCTGGAATATCTGGCGTTTCCAGAGCTTGCTTGTTGATGTGCTCAATGAGTTTCTTTCGATTCAGTGGCCCTGTGGGACTCTTGTTGCACTCGTAACTGCAACGCTGAGAAGGTGGCATAAAGCTGTCCTGTAAAACACACACAAGTGAATTTCAGTATCTCGCAAACAGATGCAAGAATACAGGCAATTAAATCACTTCACAAACAAAGCTTACGTCAGGGTCCACTTCCTTGGCCAGTATATTGAGTTCCTCTGGTGTGAGTTCTGCCAACAACTTATCCACATCAATGTCATCGTACTCACTCAGATCCTTGCCGTACAGTTTGGCTGCTGTGGTCATGGTGGTTGTCTTGGTCGACGAGGAAGTCTGCAAATCGTTCCAAGGTTCTTGATCAACAACCGAGTGCTTCCTCGACATTGTTTTATTTGTAGAAAATTCTAACGTGTCTTTTCGAGGTAATAATAACACGCAAGAGATCGCATTTGCAACTAAACAGCCAGGTTTTGCTTATTCGCTCGAAGAGAGGGCATTAGCGAGGCGAGGCTCTCGCTATCGACCGAGAAAAAAGGATTATGTCGCCTCGGTGACGTGATAATTATCGCGACGCCTATCGGTCGGCTCGGATCAATTATTCAAAGGGCGGCATGGACGCGCAAAGAGACAAAAGGGGGGCGCCCGCACCGACAGATTTTTCTTTATCAGGCGGAAGCGGTTATCAAGAACGCTGCGGTAGGCAGTCCTGACGGCGATCGACTGATCCGATCGCATCGACATGTGCCGGGATTTAAATTCGGCAAGTCTCCAACACGGCTGATGCCCTCTGACCCAGATAATTCGGGATCGATTGTCATTAACAACTCGCGTGCCAAATCACGGCGGCGGCGTGGAGCAACCTCGCATTTGTTCGACGCCGCCGCCGCCCGGCTGTCACAAAACAATGAAATCCAATGAACTTACTTTGTAAACAAGATTCGTCACAACCTCGCCAGGATGTGGATTTAGGAATTAAAGAATTGTCTGCGAGCACACGCCCCGAGTTCGCGACAATTTTCTCAGACAGAAACTCCGGACAAAATTCCGCTTCGAACGCGTACGCTTCACTGACTGACACACCAGCCCATACGGCAGCGCCCTTTGACATTGACAATATAGTTACGTATGAGCGTCAAGTCGATCGCAAGTCCGGCTTATGGTCCAGTTTTCAAAATTTTTTTTACCCCGGCCCTCTTGCAGACGAATCGGAAATAAGATCGCGAGATCACAGTCTCTCTCTATCTTTCGACGTGATTGCGCGGCTGCGATGCAATCAACGTGGTTCCTGCACGTGAGATGCTCTGGAAGGTGTTGCCGCCGAATGGAGTACATTGTGTACTACCTAACCTTCGACGAGAAAGCGGGAAACTTGAAAGCGGCGCTACCCGACGCGCGTGTGGGTAGATAAAAATTTGATTTCTCGACAAATGAAACGAACGCGTCAATGTGCGTTCAAAAATTTATGCACGTTTAAAAAAACACTCAAACATTATTTGTGTGTTTAAACATTTGACTCTTCTGATGGCTCTCATCATATTTTCTTTCGCAAAGAAAGAAACGTAGAAAGTTTATATCTCGCGTTGCAAAAATAATTGCGAAAAATCATCGCTGACACACGTCAACTCGCGTTAATAAGAAGAGATGTGCAACTCATTGGCATTTCTATATCCGGCGACGCAGAAGGACGACGATTGCTTCATCATCACACATGCGGAGAAAACATCGGTGATTCCGCTTGAAGAAAGAAATAATCTTGAGAGGTTTGTTTTTATTTATACAAATGTACGCGCGATAAATTATCAGAGATACGAAACGCTGCTCGTGCACGTGTCTCAAAATTGTTCGCCTAATTGCATCGCCTCTCACTTCTGTAACGCAAAAAGGTCTCTTCTCGCGCAATCTCCTCGTTGAAATCACGTCGAAACAGAGAGGGGAGTCATTAACTCGAAAACTAAACCGCATGATTATGTCGAGCGAGATTATGTGAAATATCACAAGTGGCTCGAGTCTCTCACACACACATCTCTCGCGATCTCCTTTTACTTTCTTGTTTCTCGCTTCGAGGAGAGACGGTGTTAAACGTTTCAACTGGTTTTCTATCCGATTGCATCTCTCTATCTCTCCGTTAACATCGTAGCGATCGTGTACCGTTCGCGACGCGTCACACGTCGTTGATTCTTTTCGCGTTCGCAACATCTCGTGGAAGCCGCGAGAGTAATAAACGTTCATTCGTGCGTCCATGCGTAACCCGCGCGCGAAAATCCCCCCATACACCGCATATTTAATCGAGGAGTCCTCGTTTCTCCGGGCTTGGCCGTGAAAAAACCGGCACGTGTGAATTCAAGTTGCCAAAACCGGCAATTTCCCCCTCGCTCCCTCCTCCGATCTCTCGTTATCTCTCATCCGCGGGGATGAATCATGTAACTCCTCTCATATTGACATAATCGAGCCGACCAGAGAGAGAGAGAGAGAGAGAGAGAGACTCGTTTGCTCAAGGTCGCGGCGGTGTAACGGGCGCGGGAGAAGAGGGATTGATATCAGAACGGATGAGGAGGAGGGGATCAAAGAGGGGGATCGCGAGGAAAGAGACAGCGGGGGGCAGAGCATCTCCGTCGGCAGTCTCGTTCGGAGTGTCCGCCGCGGCTGTTTGTAACGAGCGCGCTAGCAGCGGCGACAGCCCCTCAAAAATAGCTGAGGCCTCCTCAGGCCCGAGGCTGGCACACTCCCAACGGGCTATACTTGGACATACTCGCGCATACGATTATTTATAGTGAAGCGCGCGAGAGCGCCGGCCACTGGCCTTCTTACGAACTAACACACCGGCGAGCAAAGCCGAGGGGGACATTTCGCCGCCCGTGACCTAGGCCCGCATTAATAAAGGCGCCCCCCGGCTCCATCCCCCCGGTGAGGTCTTTGCGGGAAGAAACTTCGCGCTCGAGTAGCCGCTGCTCGTCGCCGATGTCCATCTTCTTCTTCCCCGCTTGAGGCTTTAAGTCTTTCAGCATCTTTCCAACTAGTGGTCGCGCTCAAGTCCTTTGATCCTTTAAAGACTCGTAATTTATGTCCGAGATCTCGGGCGCGCGAAATCTGATGGTTGAATGAATTAAACTTCGTTAGAAATTTCTCTTCATAAGCTAGTCACGTTGTTTTTATTTTTTCATTTTTTTTTGTTTTTGCGTATTTAATTAACGATCGGCAACGAACGATCGTTCTTCGAAAAACCGCCGCGGCATAAAACGATACATAGCGCGGAAACTTGACAGCTTGCAACGGAACGGGTTAAGCTCGGGAAGAGTCCGTCTCTCGTTCCCGAGAAAACAGAGAGACTTTGCTACAATTTGAATGAGCTGCTAAAAATACCACCGCACCTTTCACGCAGAAGACACCGGCACGTGTTTTCTAATTTTCTACACTCTCGCGTTCAATCGACCAGATGACCATCGTAAAAAAAAAAAGAGAAAGAAAAAAAGATCAAAAGACACGCGAAAGTCACCTCTCGCGCGATAAACCGAGGGATATTTTTATCCCCGAATTTCCGAAGCGTTCAATGTTAAGGTGATGCCGCGAAGTTCGCGGAAACGAAACGCGTTGCGAAAGATAACGCAACTTTTATTTCTCTCTGATTCGTTTCTAATTTGTAGAATCACAGTCTGTGTGCGTTACCGAGGAAGTAGAACGAAAATGCTGCCGTGACGAGAGATTAGCAAACGCGGTGAAAAACGCAACCGGTTTTTTTCCTTTCAATTGACGGGAAAACGAGTTGCGCGCACGCATCTCGCGGACGAGAAGCGAAAATGCGTGGTTTAATTTCTAACGGCGATCGATCTGATCCGCATCAGAGGCCGGGAAGTGAGAGATTCGCCGCGCGCGCGCGAGAGATCCGCATCATCGAACGAGATAAGTCTGATATAGCTCGGCTGTGGGTTATCTTTAGTTTCTTCTGTCTTATATTTACGCGTGTGCACTCGACTCTCTCGAGAAAGAACTTCTCGAACGTGTTCATCATCAATGTGTTTCACTTGAAGGATAAGAACACGGAAATATACGTCGGTCTGAAGAAACGTTTTTTTTTTTACGAGATATTTTAATAATTAACGAATATTTTTTTATAACACAACGTTACATCGTTCAGCTCTTTCCTTGATTTATTTATTTATATTTTTATTATATTTTAATATAATCAGGCAAATGTAAAACTGATTTGTTGGAATTGCGGCAACTTCGAATTATCTCGGGAGAGATAAATCGTTGCCTGAAGATCGGAACCCATTCATGAGTCAACTTAATATTTAATTATCAGACCAATAGAAAAGAACCCACTATTCCCGTAATTGCATTAGCAAACCAAATGTTACAATAACTTTGGCGTGCTTTCAGAGTTGTTGTAGAAAATCACCAAACATGAAAGGAATCTCAAAATAATTCTCTGAACGCATCGAGAGTGTCGATATTTTTAGCGTCTCGCGATAAAATTATCGCGACTCGATGATTGTCAGACTTGTTTTCCTTTATTTGCAATTCCGAGATATAGATCGTTAAGATCGACGATGCGCGCGAGAGGAAGCGAGACTATGTATAGCGTGAGATTTTTGCCGGTTTATTGATTCTTCGCGCGGAGAGCTGTTGACGGGATAGAAAATTCTCTCGAGCGCGCGAGAGAGGAAGCGTCGTCGTCGACTTGTCTGGCTCCTCTTGTCTCTCGGTTTTTCGGACGTTATTTCTCCTCCGGTTCGGAACTTCTCGTTCCGACGTGCTCGAGTCAAGTCGATCTTTAAGGTTCGTTTGCGGCGTAACGGTCGTTAAACATCGTTTTATGCGGCGTAACGTACCGGGCCGCAACGGTTTCCACGGCGTTATACTACCTAACCGGCATTTATGCATGTCTAACAGCTGGCGAGCACCGTGCGTCGCTCTGTAAGACATTGTTCAATGACCTGGAGCGTTTTCTCTCTTCTTCCTTCCTCTTTCTCTCTCTCTCTCTCTTCTCGCTCGATAAGCATCGCATATCGTGTTGTCTCTCCTCCGTAATCGATAGCAATATATAATTGTTCACGCTGACGTGGTTTTCGCGGTCGCGTGACTTTTCAATCACGGATGAACCTTCTGAAAGTCCGACTGCAGCGTTTCGTCGTTGCGATAAAACAATCATCGCTACGCCGATCGTACAAGGAAATCGTCGATTGATAAGTACCCGAAACGACGCGACAGACAGTAAACAAAGTGTGACAATGCTCGGACTTCGACTGTTGCGATGTAAAAAAAATTCGCGAGCTTCGAATTATCGCCCCGCGCGATTTCTATTTATTTTCGTGTCTGTGAGAAGAAATGTGGAGAGAAATTTTCCGAGAGCAACAACGAAGCCGTAAACGGTTAGATTTTGGCGAGCTGCCACGTGAGCGATAACGAGGCAGCGTTTGACATTTGTTCTTCTGGTAGGATGAAACTTGTCAAAACGACAACTCGAGCGATGTGACACTATATCGTCGCTGTCTGTCTTGTCGTTTCGGATATTTATCAATCGTCCCGCGTGCGAGAGTCAGCTCACGCGATTTATCTTCGGTCGCAACACGAGCTTCGGTCGCGCGCGTGTTAATATTGCACAACTCGTCACCGCGATTCGTCGCGATCGATTCGTTTTATCGATCGCCCCGGATTGATCGATCCTCGATTCGATTCGACACCGCGACACCTCGATCGTGCTTCCTCGATGCGCGTCTCGTGTGTACAAACACAATATCCTCTTGGCAATCCGCCATGCACCCGATAGGAATTAACAAAGACACTCCGATTTATCGCGGATTAACGCGAGCAGATCGCGCGGTGTATCGTGAAAGTGTATCGATATTTAAAACTCCCCCTTCGATCTGGGTTATCGTGTCAACTTTTTCAGCCAGTTGGCGACAAAGTCCGGCGGCGGATGTGAAACTCCAGTTGGTAATTGGATCGACGACGTCGCGCGTCCGTAGACGATTATCAGACGTCCGAGAGAATGTTGTTTTTTAATTGGATTTTTGCGCGATAAATATGCAATTAGAAAAATCAAAAATGTTTCGAATTGTTAACGAGACAATCGATGAAGAGTTCACGAGATCGTTGACAATTAACGTGCAATTAATTAAATTCATAAAATAAATATAGTACAATAAATAAACTTAAATTATAAATTAATACAATGTGCAATTAATTTTTATTGCCATACAATTACGATGGGAATATCGAAAGAGTGAACAATTCGGAAATAAACATCGTCCCGCGTTGCAAAAGCTCCGATTTGAGAAATTTGGTTTTTACATCGCGGAACCGAAACTGGAAACATTTAAATTACATTGTCTCGTAGAAAACAAAATTCGAAACAACGAGACGAGATTGAATTCGAGACGTAATTAACGCGCAATCACCAAATTGGGTTTTAATTGGAATTAAATGCGCGCGCGCGCGCATTGTGTGCGCGTCGAACGAACTTTTGTTTCCGCGGCGCAACAAATTATCGCCGCCGTTTGATTAACATTTCGCGGGAATTATTTAAGACCGCGGTAACTATAAATGCACACGCGCGCGCGCGCGCGAGAATAAACTTCTATTCAGCATATTCAATTGCAGCGCGCCTCGTAACCGAGCGCGCGCGAACACACACGCGCACCGACGAACGCGCGCGCTTAAATCAACTCCGGCGAAAAGCACCGCGCGGCGGTTTGCGTTAGATCGAGGCGTGTGTATGATTAGCGTGCGCAGGTGTTTGATCGAACAATCGGGGCGGTCTCGGCCCGATATTATACCGTTTCAATTACTAGAATAATGGAGCGCGCCTAGGCATCGCCGATATGCGCGCAAGCTGATCAAATATTGCCCGGTCGTTAATTAGTGGCACTCGCTCATTTTCTCTGCGAATACCGCATGCAAAATACACGCATTATACCGAAATGATCGCTATTTGCCCGCGGTAGCAATGGATCGCAATCGCCGAAATCGAGACACGCGAAAAACATTTCGAAAACATTTCGCGATCACATCTCGTGCTTTTATTTCGCGTCCCACAATTTTTCAACGCCCGAATAAGTCGAGCTTTTGCGAACCCAACGCTCGTTTTGCACAATTAGGCTGTTGTTGCTCGCGAGGTCGCGGATGGCAAATTGCCGGACAGATTTCAACTTGTTCAGCTTCAATTATCCGCGCAAACGTCGTACATATACTTACGCAACGGAAGGCCGAGAAGAGAAACAAGTGTGACCGGATGTAAAAACAATCACCGACGCGAATTTCGTCGATGAAACTGCGCGAGACACACTTTTGGCAAACGCGTTGTTGCGCTCGGGGTGTGACGAGTCCCGTATACTTAGTGCCCGTACAGAGAAGTTTAAAGGAGCGGCGCGCACGTGAAGTCAAGTCGACAGTCGCCCGGAGTGCTACTAAACAACTGACTTTTATGCTGGAACCTCGATGAGAGGCACTCCGGGGCGGACTTAGAGTGGTATTGTACGCGCGGAGAGTAGCGAAGTCGACGAGCCGGCGGCGATCGCGTTCAAACGACTTTCACTTCGGTAAATACGGTTTTGCCCGTAGATGGAAAAGCCTAGTTTTTCCCAGATTTTCGCTCGGAAAACGCGGCAACAGGTTACGCGCGATGATGTCAGCGGACGTCAAGAGTATCTGATGCCGTAAAAATAGGTTTGCGCGTGACAAATTTTTTTTTTTTGCAAGAGCGAGAATCTGTAATTTTATATTAAATTGGTGCAAAACTGAATTGCGGTTTTTGTTGTTAAATATTACATAAACAATGTTCGAAATATCTCCCCTTATTCGAAAAATAAGAGATGACAAATGACGGATCGCAGAGCAGCCCGAGTTCGTTCGAGAGGATGGACAAGCTTCTGGTGAAAAGCTCTCACGGCGCGCACCGAGAGAAAAAAATTAAGGGCGAACTTCCGCGCGGATAAAAAAATGTAATCTCGTCCCCGCTCCGAAAATTCTCAACGTTGAGAATCTCGCGCGTTGCGATCTTATCTAATTTTTTTTTCTTCTTCTTTTTTTCCACATAAATTAGTTTACAAAGAGCGACCAAATGTTTCCCCGTTATTGCAAGCACGTCGCGAGAGATACGAATCTGACGTCTCTGATAAATTTATTAGCCACGCTCGAATGGCATTTTCCATCTTCGCGGCGGTCTCCGCGGGCGCGCGAGTAAACAACCCGTTGCCTCTTAAGATCGACGTGATATCATCTGTCGGACTCGCCAGATGACCTCATCGCACCTACGTATCGACCGTTAGATGCAACCGAGATCGCCGCCTCATCCTTCATAGTGATTTTCTTCTCTCTTACGCGCGTGTGTGTGTGTGCGCCCGCGCGCTTGTGTTTGGGATAATAGGTACGTTTTATTGTCCGATGTGTGCCGCTATGTGAACTTTGCGACACAATGAACAAAGAATATAATTTGATATTCCGCAACGCGCGTACATACCCAAACTAACTACAGTGGAAAGGTATCGTAAGAAACGGTCTAACGGACCGTTTTGATCGTCTCTTTGTTGTTGTGCGATATCTTTTGAACCTTCACGCTGTGTTTAGATGTTAAACGCCGCGATACAGCATTAGATTATGTCAATTTCCAAACAAATTGCTTTTTCGAACGAGTCTTTTTTTTTTTATTATAGATCTGAAAGAATCTTATAACGTGTTTTTACGCTTCTCATATTTTTTTTACAGCCGCGAGATACCTTCTCTGCCTACGTGTTTTCAGATATTGCCGAGAGAGATGTAAATAACGGCTGTAACGTCATCGGGGGGAATAGGCGTTTGCCCCGGAGTAATAATTAACTGTATTTTTTTTTTTTCGTAAAATAATATAAAATTTCGGAAACGGAGTAGTTTTATGCAACAAATATTCTGAAGTAATATAAAGTCGAGGAAATATTTTCATAAAATGCAGCGAGTATTCCCCGCTGTCTTTTCCGCAAGGAGAGTCTCTCCCTTTGTCTCCTCCGCGGCGCGGCGCGGAGAGTAACATAATCTCGAAATAGCGAGAGAGAGAGAGAGAAAACGTGACACGGAGAACGTGACCCGAGTGACAGACAAGACGCGGCCCGAGGGAGTTTTCAACGGAATATATCGGGAGGAATTGCCTCCTCGATCTCTTCGCGTGGAAAGAGTCGCGGGAATCATTTATCATTATTCTTCGTTGCGCATCATCGACCTAGAGAGAAAGAAAAATTCATTCCGCGAAGAACACAGTTTCTATTTCTAACCGTTCGTATTTCTAGAGCTGCGTTCTTCGACCTTGATCGATCAACTCCCACACTTCCTTCTGGGAGAGATCTTGTTCGCTCCGCTCCGCTCCGTTGATGAATTTTCGCGGGATCGATCCGCGCGGTATCTCTCTCTCTCTCTCTCTCCGTTGTTTCACAAATTACACCGCTGCGAGCGATGTACTCGCGGAGAGAGATTGTTGCCCGATGCTTTCCACGCGCCCATGAATAAATATTCCTACGCCTGTTTATGAATAAATAGAGATTGCCGTCGGGGACGCGGCAAATAACGCGGCGAGATAGAGAGAGAGAGCCGTCAACCCCGAGTGATCGATAGGGAAACCCGATGAGATGAGAGAAACCCCGGGCGAGAGTCTCTCTCCGCGCTTTTCCGCGCGCGCAAAATAATCCGTCAATGCGGGCCTAAGTTTAGCGAACTCGTAAAACCGCGCACGCAACGAATCGATCGCGGGGGGAATACGCGTTGCGTATTTCGGGACATGGTTTATGGATTTCCCTGGGTCTGTTTGAGGGAGGAGCTCCTTCGATTTATCGCGCGGACCGTTAAACCGACATCAAGTACGGCCGATTCGCGCGCGCGAACGTTATTGGAGTCACCTTTGCGCGTTTTTCTATAAATTTATGTTCGCGCCTCCCTTGAAATTGACTCCTGCGAAATTACACAAGTGATGAGAATTTGAGAAAACTGACGAATTCGAAAATTTCACACTGATTTTTACGGAAGAAACAGCGCGACGAAAAGGAAGGATCCTCAAGAAGAAGTCCGAGAGATAACTCTCTGACGATTGTTTTCAAAGCTATTCAGTATCCAAACCGAGGAGAACAATTGGACAAACGCTTCAACGTTGTGTCCACATTCCTATCACAAAGAGTTGTTGCCAGCACACGCGGGCTGTCTTTTGTTCCTCCCGGTGCTAATCCCGTGCCATCGTGCATTTAAGAGCTTAGTCACGATCGGCTGACCGCAGCTCACTGGACGTGGGAACCTCCACAATGGCTGATGAAAAGGTCAAGCCGCGTATATACAACACGCACACGGACACAGACGCGATAATGAAAGCCGCCCGCCCTCGCGCCGCCATACATAATCGAGCCGATTTATTCAGAAGAGCAGCCTCGCGGGCGCAAAGCGATATGTATTTTACAAACTTGCCCGCGGAATCGACGCGCGCGTTGCCAATTTAATTGCAAGGTGAACGCGCGCCTCTTCTTCAAGGCTGCAATAAAAACTGACGGCGATTTACGCAACGCGCGTGTGTGTGTGAGTTATAGAAACTGTCGCGATCGTAAAAAAAAAAAGAAACGCGCGGTAACTCTTACACGGAAGAAAAGTAGTTTTTATCTCTCGGCCGTCGCGTCGCTTTCATCTCGTTTTGCTTCTCGGTTAATTGGGTAAGAGTCAAGTTCGCACGATTACGTCCCGATTGTGTGTTCTCCCCTCCCCTAACCCCCGCGTAATGTCTTTCTAAACGCGCTTTCCAAGACGAGATTCGCGTTTGGTTAGATGAAACGCATCGATAATGAGATCGGATTTTCTTTGCGCCGCCGCAATAAACGCGCACCGTCGTCGTTGTAATCTACTTTCTCTCCTCTCATCGTCATCATCGTCTTATATATATATGCGAGGCGATTTGCGCGATTGCAAAATGAAACCGCGAGAATTCCCGCGTGTCGGATCACATTCTACAAATTGCTGTCTCGAATTGCCGATGTGTAATTCGATTTCAGAAAAAAAAGAAAAACAAGTAGCGCGCATCTTCCGGCTCATAAAACCCACGCGCGAGTTTCGACAGTTTCTTAAGAGGATAGAAAAGATTTTCAAGTTGGAAACCGTCGAAGAAACGAGCGGAACAATTTCGCGAAAATCGCTCTGACTCAAAAATCATTCTCGCTCGGAAAACGCTTTTTCTTGCGCGCGAACATCTGGTTTCTCTTTATATTCCGCGTCAATATTTTCATTGGCGAATTCGCGATCGAAGTTTTTCAGGGTCGTTTAACCGCGGGTGGGGAGACAACGAAGGAGGAAGCGGTTTCGCGCTTTATTTTTTCTTGTCATGCGAGAGAATAATGACCGCGCGATTGCTCGCGGGGTCGAAAACCTCCTCCGGGTTTACTCCGCCGCGGAACTTTCCTACGCTATTTTCGGCGATGTACAAATGAGTCGCGGCATTTATAATTAGAAAAGTCCAAGAGAAAGAAAATCGTTGGAGGAACCGAACAGGAACAGGTTGGGTTTCTATTTTCGTTGTACGGAGAACAGTCCGGTGGTTTATAATTGGACGTCTCGTCGCGCGCGCGAAAGAAAATTACCTAACGGAAGAAATCGCCTTAACACAATGCCGACGTCTGTCGATCGTTCCCGTTTGTGTGTTTTCCTGCGATCCGCCGAGAGGTAAACGACATCGAAACTGCAACTCCGATTGCGCGCGCGTCGTTATTTCTATTGTGAGCGCCGGGTCCGAAACAGTCTCGCGGGCTTTTACGACATTCCGTTTTAGCAGCTCGAGGCAGAGCGCGAAAATTGTCCTGGCAGCTCCGCGGGATCTCCACGGGGGATTAATAGATCGGTCGTAAATAATTCCACCGCGCGCGCAAAATGCCAAAATCCATCTTTGCTGAGATCACCCCAAGACCGTAACTCACTTCGCGCTCTCAAAACCGGAAGATCGCTCTTAACTCTTGAACGATTACCTTCCGCTCGAGTTTAGTTTCGGGGATCAGACGAGAAGAGACGACATGTTCGATAAGAAAAAATATATATTTCGACATCAAAATATTACATCGATATGATATTTCGATAACAAAAAATGCGTTTAGTTCGCAGTCAATTGTTGCTTCAAGTACTTCGCTTTTTAATTCAAGCCTCCAAGTTGAATAATTGAACGACAACAAGAATCACCGCTCGGTGGTTCTGTTTTCTCCACCGAACAATTGTGGGTTCTCCGGGAAAATGTGCGGGAATGTGAATCGGCTAAGAACAGTGTTTGAGAAATTGCAAGGAGAGGTCGTCGTCCACAGTAATCCGATGAGAATCACTGATATTAAAGCGCGCGGGATCATCGAGAACCAAGTTCTGAGATTAAGTTGTTCCTAAAGGCGTAAAATTTGCAGGACCGAAGCCTGGACGCGTGCATGCGCGTTACTACTTACGCGGCTCTCGCGCGTTTTCTAATCGCTTTTCCCGTTGCGTCTTGCGAAACGCACCGCGCGGTACGTTCCGTTAATTATCGTCGGCATTGTATTCAATCGCGTTCTTAATTGCGTCTCGTATAGACGATCTCGAGACGAGAGAGAAAGAGAGAGGCCGCGCGTTGTATCGAGCCAAAGACGGACGGTGGAGGAACATCGCGCAATTTGTATTCCACGACCATAATTCTTCGCGCTTCGCGCGTGTTAATCTCGCATAATTTACAAGCCTCGCGTCTTGGCAGCGATTTTAAAGCGAACGATCAAAATCTTCTTCTCATCTTCGCGATCGCGACGATTTCGTGGAAATTTCTGCCCTCAGCGTTTCGCGCGCTGTGTTTCACCAATAAAGCGAGTATAGGCCGCTTCGAAAATACAACGAGTTTTGCCACACGGACGTAAAGGTCGGACGGTAAGTGCGGCGTCTAATAAACTAGCGGAATGCGCTCGCGGCGACGACGTCTCAAGAACGACCGACGTTCGACGGAAGCCGCCGTTCAAGAACGAGAATCGTCGAGCACCTCGCGACGTGCAGATATTTCAGGAAAGACGCGCCGCGTTTTCCGAAATATCGCGGAAAAGCGTTGTTGTTTCTCGGGAGTGCCGCGATTAATTGGACGGTTTGATCATCGCCAGAGAAACCGAGGCCAGGTGTAGTCGATACGTCCGCTCCGACCGAGAGAAGCCGAACGTATTGTATCGTTCTCAAAGCGGGCGGGAAAAGATCGACGGTTTCGCGGAAATCCGCGCGAATATTGCGTCAATGAAATTTATAGAGCTCGCGCGCGCGCTCGAGGGGTCGAGAGGCGTTAAAATCCGAAGCGGTAAACTCTGTTGATTTTGACGCAAACGCGTCGCGCTTTACTTCGACGAATTTATATTCGCGCGTAATATTCGCGAACAACGTCGGAGACAAGTCGGCGAATCGGAAACTTGTGAATGTGACGTTTCCTCTCTTCTCCCTCGTCGTTTTCTCGTGGTACGACCGACTGTCTCGCGGAGAGACGGAACTTGCGCGCGGCAGCGGAAATCCAATCGGCGAATCAACGCGGCGAATAAATTCGCGAGCAAACGATAGGCACCAAATCATCGCGAATTGCGCAATGTTCTTTTTCTTATTGGCGCGCTTTTATTCCGAACAGCTGGCGCGCGGCCAACAAACGGCGGCGGGCGTCTGCAGTCGCGGACGCACAAAAAGATACCGCGCGAATTATTTTTCACGGGTAATGAAAAGCGAAACAGAGCCGAGATCCGCGAAGTTAAAATCATCCGAATGAACGGAATCGGTCCGTCGGTCCCTCTCCCCAAGTTTTGTGCACGTGCGACACTTTTGTTTATCGCCGCTTCAGGCCCTATTTATATATCGGGCGTGTATTTTTATATCGCCCAACCGGATGCATCTATCGGTTCCGAGATTTCAATGCCAACATACCAAGCGCGGGCTATCGACGAGCGCGATATATGTACGCGTCTGTCGCCCATCGTTAATACAAAAGCAGGCGCTAACAAGGTCAGAAATTGAGAGATTTAATGTTCAATTAAGAGAACTAGAGAGTTCGAGTCATCGCGTAAATAAATGGATTAAAAACAAAAAAAAAGCAAAAATATCGACGCGCTCAGTAAAAAGATTAGCATTTCTTCGATTTATTCTCATTTCGAGAATCTGAGAATGAAGATTTTCGTACGCAGGTGTATCCAGTATTATTGCTCCGTTATTTTATATAATTAACATATTACTTAAAAATTATAAAAATATTTTCTATCAAAAGCGGAAGACCGCGCGTAAAATAAACGTGTTGAATTTTTGTTGCAAATAGCAACTTCATATCGCTGCTCTTCTGGAAATACAAGTATCTCGAAACGCGCGGAGCGTTTATAGAACGCTTGCCAGAAACGAAGACTGCGATTGCCTCGCGAATTCGCCTGATTCACGGATAAACAGCCGGAAAATCGTAAAGTCGCTCCCGATGAATAATCGCACGCGGCGACACGCAGCCATACATACTTTGTGCAAAGCTCGCGTGCCAAGAAAAAGGGACTTTTTCTTGGCCTTTCCCAAACCCATTCCCGGTCTAATCTTCTGACGCGATGTTACCAAGTTTTCCGTGTCGCAAGCGAACTGAATCCTAAATCTTCTTCCCTCACATATGTTTACAACACACACGTCTGACAGGCGTGGATATGCGCGATTCGCGTGATGTATGAAGAGAGGGAGCGGAGAAATTGATTACGAAGTCGCGACGAATTTTGGCAAGATCGTTAGATTAATTCCAGAACGTTGCTTTTTCTGTTTAATTATGACGCAACAACACAACACACCAGAGTCTACGAAGTGTTGTAAATAATTCAGAGAATCGAGAGAATATTTCGCCATAAATTTATACGTGAACGTAATCATGAAACGTTTGTAAGTAAATTATTAAAATTTATAATAATATATTATTTCGCCTGAAGACGATCAGAAGATGAGTCGATCGAAACGTCATCGGATAATAAATTTTTGTCTCTGTATTGATTCAAATAACCCACGCTCGTCAGAGGACCACCACGGCACTTTATTTGATCGCGTTCTTTTTTTATTCAAAATTTATCTTCAAAACAATATGAACGCAAATAGTCGAAAAAGCTTTACAATCCGTGGGAAAATTAAAAATTGGAAGACAAGTAATTAAAACAGGTCGTAAAACGCAGCGATACAGAGAATTACTGAAATCGCCTAAACTTGCAAAACTCCCTCGCAGCGAACCCTTCTTACCTCTCTCTCTAGTAGTGGTCTACTGGTAGTGGTAGTGGTGGTGGTTTTTCTGGTGGTAGTAGTTTTCCTAATCGTGCTGAGATTCTCGTACGGAGAATCCCAGTCCTGAAAGACCTCCGTGGTCGCCATGATTGCTGTCTCGCTTCGCACAATTCAAATGTCACTCCTGCTTAAATCCTTTTCACACGATAGAGACACTTAAAAAAAAAAACCTCCCTTCGGTTACTCGCGTCGGGAAAAGTTCTGCGAGTGTTCGCACATAATTTCTAACTTCCGATTGTCAAAAAGCAGATCAATGGTTTCGTGCAACAATTTTTACAGATTTAAATTTCGCAAATTATATTTACGTAACAAAAAAGTTTTTAGCAATTGTTCGATAATTAAAATTTAAGCGCCATTGGATTGAAATGAATATTCGTCGGTAATTTCCTCGAAGACTCGAGATATCGCCGCGCAATCGTGAAAGTTCATATTTTCTTATAACGAACGGGAATAAGCGATTAAACGAAACGAGAAGGGAACTCGCGGACGAACGCGTTTAAATCGCGCCGATTTCCGCGCGCTCGGCGCCTCAAACTAGCTTTGGACGGTCGGATATATATTCCGTACGGATCTTCGGGGCCCGGTACTTCGGGAGATCGTCTTTGTGTGACGACGCTCACGTCTCACGTGAGAGATAACTTGGTGAGATATGCGCGATTCGAGGTGGACCACGCGCGACTGAAGTCGGGGAAACACTTCTTCGCTGTACACACCGCCGAAGCGCGCCCCGTCCGCGCGCGGACCGCTTCCAGAAATACGGAGAAACACGTATAATTAGGCCGCCACCCGCCGCGACTCCTCGCGCGACGCACGCCGCGATCTGAAGCCGCGGCGAGAAAAAGCGCATAGCTGTCGAGATGCGACGCCAAGAATCCTCCCTCGAGGTATTCTCGAAAATCCTTTCTTTTGTTGATCCAACGTCGTCAGCGACGCGATAATGTTTTGATACCCGACGCCAGAATATACCCGCTTAAAAAAAAAAATCGTCGCAATTTCTTCGGATTCTTTCGTAATGTCGACATTTCCGCTCCTCGCGATTATTCTCTTGTGACGTTTTTCTCGCGAAAGATGTTGAAGATATAATTTTTCCGCGACAACAAAAGGGCCCCCAAAGGAGCCGACATAAATACGTTCCGTTTTAATTTCTCAATTAGCAGATCCTGCCAGTGTGTCATTTGAATCCTTTCCGTTACAATTTTAGAAAGTGAGACCAAAAAAAAAAACGTGTATTTTACACACATCGTCGATTGCTTCGGTTTCGTGGGACGAGAGAACGGCGTTGCTGCCGTCCCGTAAACTAATTTCGAAGTTTCGCCCCGTGTTTTGTACACGACTCGTGTCTGTGTTACATAGGTAACCCCATTTGTTTTTCCGCCGCTCTCCCAAACTCCGCGTGTGCGGAAATTGAGCGCAGCTTCCACCGAGAGAAAAGCGTGTGTAATCGAGAATACACGCGTGTGGGTTATCGAGACCTGTCGTTAGCGATTCGTCTATTTTTCTTGGAAACGAACGTTAGGAATAGAAGAAGGCCGTCCGGAGTGTCTGAATGGC
This sequence comes from Pseudomyrmex pallidus, assembly GCA_014825455.1. Classification (NCBI taxonomy): domain Eukaryota; kingdom Metazoa; phylum Arthropoda; class Insecta; order Hymenoptera; family Formicidae; genus Pseudomyrmex; species Pseudomyrmex pallidus. The sequence goes on from QVNV01002353.1 coordinate 57,949, forward strand.
GAAAATATCCTAGTCTCTTGTCCGCACCGTCGGAGAGCTTTCGATATTCGCACGCGTTATTGTTATTATAAAATTGCGTCCTACGAAAAATATTTACGCCAGTCAGCGTTTGCGCCTTTTCTCAGTTGCGTTTTCGCTTCTGCTTTTCTTAAAAACCAAACACTCGTCTAAAGGCGTTCGTTTCCGATCTTGTACTTGGATTGATGCAAAATTAATATCGCGGTTTTCGTCGAAGTTTGAAGTAACGAAAAACGGGCAATTATTTTCGCACCAAATGAACACGCTGTGTCCGAAGATGAGCTCGAAACGATCTTAAAAAGAAAGTCGCAGATCTCGAGGCGATACTTGGCGCAAACACTCGGGACCCTTTTCTGTATTTAAAAGGTAAGTAATAACACGCGGTGTTGTGCAAAAACATCCGCGACAGTGACGAGAACGGAGTGGCTAAACGCGTCATTGCGAAAGTCGAAGAGTCGCGTTCATCTCTCTGGCTGGTCCGCGGAAACGACGCGGAAGCGAAGCTTCGAGACGCGCGAACGACCCGATGTCTCAATTTTCACCGACGCGTTTTCAACAATGTGCAAATATCCCTTTTGCTAAATCGTCCGGAATTTCTTTGGCAGCGCGTGACGATTACGCTTCGCTGCACGTGCCGCGCTCTTGTTCGGCGCATAATTCAGTATTTAGCGCAAACCCGGAGGGGATTTGCTCGATGACATTTGCCGACGACGAGTCGAGTTTTATTTGGACGCAAAAGTGACGGATAAAGCGTACAATAAGCGAATTATTAATATAATCCGAGGAACATTTTCCGACTCGCGTACTCAGACGACGTCGCAGAAAATAGCTCGACGGAGTAAAATTACTTTGTTTCATCGCGCCGCTAAATCTCTTCGAGATCTCGCTCTATTTATCATTTTCCGTCTTTTTCGTTTGTTGCGTAACACAGACGTGTTCTGCACAGTGTTTGGAAAATTTTTTTTCTTATTTATTTTGACACGCGAGAAAATTGATCGGAAAAAGCTTCTTTGAAGTGTAGCATCGTTTATTTACTCGCATTGTTCGCGTTTGTATCGAGACCAAAGGGTGCAAGTTGTCACCTGCGTCATCGATTAATCGCAACCGATCGATATATCCGTCGAAAATCGTCGGTGTAAAAAAAAAAAAACTATTTATAAAGCAACTCTCCGTACTTAGTTTTTTGCGGGTAGATGGCGGCACCATTAGAAACTTGGGCGCGAGCTTGAAAGCTGTTCGTCCAAAACCTCTTCCGGCAGAGAACCGTCAGATGGTGCGAAAGCTTGCCAAGCTCCTATCTCTCGAGAACAAAGAAGCCACTGTGTGTGACCGATTTTACCCTCCGTCGTCGAGCCGTCGGAAAAGCTCCTCCTCGACCTGAGAAAGTCCTCTCAGAGACACGAAAACGCTGGCATTTGTGACATTTCACAATATGCACACACAACACATTATCTACACATTGAATTAACAAAACAAATTACTTACGAGAACTAAAAAATTATTCAGAAAAGTAATACGCAAGAGACAAATGTCGCGCGTTTCGAGAGAACAGCACATTTAAATACGATAAAATACACGACGAGTGTATTTGTATATTGAATATCGTCGTGTTTTAACGAAATGTAGCGTGTTGGCCGAAACGACGACGTATTTACATCAGCGCGCGCTCTTCTTCTGGGACATTTCACGTCCTCGCGATACAACAACTCGTCTGTGCAAAAAGATGCATAAATTACACGAAGACAAGATACGTCGTTTGGATACGCTACGTTGTTTCCGTGAGCGCATTATGCAAATTATATTCTCGTCTCTGCGTGTTTAGAGATCGTTGCGATATGAAAGTTAAATTGATCGGTTCCATTTCGGAAAATAATTTATGCGCGCGGAATTAAACGGTTTTCTCTCTCTCTCTCTCTCCCTCGTAGCGCCGCGGGGATATCACCTGCGCGATTAAAGAGCTAATTTCGCACGTCGATTGTCCGATGATGATCGTTCGTGCGAATTTTCCAGCTTCGGCGCGCATCACCGGATAACAATCGCGAGAGGAACAAGCAATTCCCGTCCGAAACGGTCGCCTTTTTTTGCGCCGAAAAAATCGGATTATACTCCAGACTGTTGGCAACGCGATGCAAGCATGAAATGAGTACGGAGTGATTAAAAGTTCGTATGCGCGTCACGCTATCCGCGTTTCAAAAAAACGCAACTAATTGAGACGCGCGCGACGAAGGGGAAGGTTCTCTCCCTTTCTCTTTTTTATTTATTTCATATTCTTCGAGAATAATTCTTTCTGATTATTTTTATTTTATTTTTATTCTTTGTCGCGATCCATTGCTGTCACTGACGAGGATCCAAACTAGGTTTGAAATTTGTTTTCTTTTTTTTTTACACAAAAAATATTTTACGCAATTAATAATCAGCTGTTGTCTTAATCTTGTTTGTTATATAACTGTTCTGTATTTAATGAATTTATTATTATTATTATATAGTTTTAGAGCCAACATCTTCTTCTAATGTTGTATTTTCACCGCATTTAGATGATTGATATTTTATTCAGAATCGCTGGGGAACGGCGAGTCTCCAATTTTACTCGTTTACACGGTCGCGTTGAAATTTCACCTGTCCCCGTAAAATGAGACGAGAGAGCGAAAATCAAGATTGAACGTCAATTCGGCGCTTCCGCTTTGGAAGAGCACAATTGCTACGTGGATTGGCACATTTACATTTCCGCGGAAAGATGAAAACGGACAGAGATTATCGGGATAGGAGGCTCTCTGTGCCGGAGTGTTAAGTTATACACGACGAGCGACGAGCGATTGTGTTCAAAAAGCCGCAGACGTCCAAAACGCGAGATTAAAGCGGAAAATTATCCGCGTTTCAGCGCGTATGATCGATCGGCTCGTTTGTTAACGCCAAAACCAGGCATATTCCGTCTGTATATCCAAAAGAGAGGGTACGTCTCAAGTTCCGTATTGCGCGCGCGTAATTAAATTAATTAATGTGTTACGAAGGAAACTTGTGTGTGTGCGCGCGCGAGAAAATCGCAAAATTCGACGAAAGATAATACGCCTCAAAGCTGATTACAGCGACCGGCCTGTGGCGCTCGTTGACCGTGTCTACTGGATTTACGAGAGAGAGAGACGATTCAGAGAATGCGACACTAATTAATGTAATTAATTATTTCAAATAGACACCGCGCGCAAATTACAAACTCGGGGACGCAAAGCGCGCGCGATGCGGTCGCTAAACTTTGTCAAAGAGAGAGAGAGAGAGAGAGAGATGATAAAATTGCATTAGCGCGAAATGATACTTTCCATGCCGTTTTCACTCGAGTTTTTCCAATCGCGCACAGCGAAACAACAATTTGCTAATTGTCACTTTTCTTTAATATCGAACAAAGAGTATTTGCGACTTTGTGCAATTTATTTCGGTTGAAACGTGTCTCGTCTCGACAAATCTTTTTCCGTTGCAAAAAAATGCAAATAATAATAATAAAACACGCAAATGACAGAAGACAATGCGCAAATGAGAATTACGGAAATATTAGCACAAGAAATCGCGTCGGATGTCACGTTGATCGAAACATCCCGACGAATGTATCGACAAACTTTCCACGCGGCTCGAGTGGCGCGTTATTTTTAAGCCCGCTCTCTCGGCCATTCTTACGTCAGCTCGACGAATCCCAGTGTTTTCCGGTTAATTCAACGAGGAAAACGTCAATTTTTCCTTCGCTTAATCGCCGCGGCCTCTGACCCTCTTTCGCGGAGAACTCATTGTCCATCCTCCAGCTTGTATAGTCCCCTCAGCTTCAATAGCCCAGCTAACGAGATACAAAAGCCTACCTCCCTCCTTGAAAAATACATCTCTGCGCCCCGTAATCTCTCGCGCCGTAAATTACGACGAACTTCGCCGATTACCGGGACACTAACGCGTCATTTCGCGAAAACTACGTTCCTGTTCCGCGATCAGTAAACAAGCGAAATTGCCACAAGTTGGAAAGATATTATTAGGAGCGCTCGCCCCGCTTGATTGCACGTTTCCCTGATGGGCGGAAAGTTCGCGAAATGATAATGTCGTTTATTTTGAGTTTTATTAACGAACGAATCAAATCGTTGGGGATCAATTTTGCCGGAGCGTCAAATCGAGCGATTCTTCTGGAAGAAAAAATCGAGATGCACCCACAGATATTTTATATAAAACGCTTGGTCGTTTTCAAAAGTCTACCGAAGTCCGTGCGTTAATTATTTCACTGATCATGTATAAATGATCTATTCCGCAGATATACAAATTGTAATTCTTCGCTCTGCGAAGACCTCAAAAAGTCAGAAACATTCTAAATTTATTTAATTATATTTCAAATTGAAATCCCGACATCTTTGAATACATATAAACTCATTGAGGTTTTCCCTGATAGATTTCGTGGAGTTTTTCATTAATTACTCTCTTTTCTCTCTCATACTCGCTTTTCTCTCACAAATCACATCAACGCGTGTCCGATTTGGGACACACGTTGCGGCACTTTGACGTATAAACGCAATGCCGCACTCTAAGCGAGCCCTCTTCACATTTCGTCCCTTGATTGACTTCTTGTCCGCGCGATTGGCATCGCAATGAGTTTATTGACCTCAACGGACAAGAATTACTCCCCGGCCGCGGATGATAACATATTGATTTTTCTTTCAATTTTTCCTATCGGCGGCAGGCCCGGCGCTCTCTGTCACATCGCAGAGTGGTTTGTCATCCCCAAATGAAGCACCGAACGGCGCAGCTGCGGTAATAAAAAATAACTGTCCATCTGGCTAATTACGTTTTAATTAAACTGTCTCGAGTTTCAATTATCGCGGTCTAGAAATTTAATTTTTATTTTTTTTCTCCCAACGCAAATTATTTGTCACTTTTTTTCGCGACGAGAACGCAAAGGAGGATTTGTCGCTGTGCAAATCGCGTTGAAATATAAATTGAAATAAAAAAATTCAGATTCTTCTCTGTGTTTTTTACAATCCACCTCGAAAATTTTTCCGATCAATTATCAAGTCGTTGCGCGCGGCAACTGATCGCCTCGGTGAGCGATAAATCACGTTTCGAGACACGGCAAATCCGGATACTTTAAGGGTTAAGTTTCACACAGAGAGCGGTTTACAGAGCTTTCCCAAAGCCCCGCTGAAAATCGCGTCCTCGTCGTCGTGACACAAAGCCCGGACGCGCAGATAATCGCGCGGGCGTGAAAACGGCCCCGGCAAAGGGTCAGCAACGGGATAATCCGAGGACAGAGCGACGGCGGAGGAACCTGATCTATTTCGAGATCGGGACGGTGGTGACCGATCGACCGCGTGCGCCTTCGCTAATTGAAACGCCGGAGGCATTGACCAGAAAGCACAACGAAACCGCAACTGAGAATCAACTGTGTGTGTGTGTGTGTGTGCGTGTTACAAACGCGACGGCAAAACTGCTTGCTGGATCTCTACATGCGATTCTCACTGGTTCTCGATCAACGACGACGGACAGCCGCGAATTGACGGCGACGCCCGTTAAACGCGCGTCCGTCTCCGTCGACGCGGCGCGTTTCTCGCTGCCAGAAAATATTCGACGGAGGCTCGCGCCGAAAGACAGGCGCGATTGCCAAATGTTTCGTTTGGAAGAATCGAAAGGGACGTATTGCGCGAAAACCCCCAATATATAACAATCGGCGAGCTAACAGCGTCGATATTTTTATTTACGGAATCTCGACGCGTGCGACAGAAAATCTTGAAACAAAAAAAATATCAATTGCGAATGCTCTTTTTTTTTTAATTTTCTCTCGAAATTTAAAAACATTCTCGAATACAAAAACGCGCAAGAATTAAAAATTTGTGTTTTTTTCTTCGACTAATGTGGATCGTGTGTTGATAATTTATTTGTTTTCAATTCTACGTTTCCGAAGCACAAAACGAGATTTGAAAAATCGCGTTTGCGACTTCGACCAGACCACGTTAGCGCCCACATAGCGTTCCAATTGGCAAGAACAAGGTGAAAACTTTGTTTTATATATAACGACACGCGAAGAGACGTGGCGCTTTACTAAACACAAAGTATATTCATAGCCGCGCTGGACACCGAGCGAACGCAAATTAGCATGATTCTTAATGCCGGTGTGTTACGACGACGTGTCCGCGTTATATTATATACGCGGCGCGGGTGCAATTTTCGCGCGTATATAATGTTCGCACGCGTATCCGTTTAACATATGCGTCGCGGGTCTGCCAAGTGGCGCGCTTTTCATTCAGAGAATTTTGCTCGGCTTTATTACGCGGGAAGTTTTCAACGAGCGTGTGTATTCTTTTTTCGCCGGACATTCGCCGGGATCGAGGCGTTTCGAAGAAACTCGAGAACCAATTTTTCTCGTGTGACAAACGCGCGGTGTTCGCCGGCGGCGATAAAAATCGAGTTTAATCGGCGTCACGACAGAAGAGAGAAAATGCGACGTTCGATGGCAAATTTCAAAAAGCAGCGAGCGCTAATATCACATATATAAATTTTTCGGTGAAAAAACAGCGCGTGTGCAGCGGCCGATAAACATTCGAGGAGCCACTCGCAAATTCGCCCAGCCGTCCCATCCACCTGTCCGCTCGCGAGTGCTTTGCGAGCTCTCGCCGTGTCGGGCGCAATTTAAAAATATTCGGGCTGTAAAGCGTAAACCCGATTTATACACCACTCGTCCGTCCGCGATAACACATGTGTCCGCTCGCGCACACGTTAAAACTCTGACGTCGATCGCCAAATGTGCCGACGTCTAACGTCATCGTCGGGTTATTTATAAAGCCGCGAGAGTCAGATAGAAAGAGAAAGAGAGACGACGAGGAAGAAGAGATATGTTCGACGATTCGCGTCGTTTCGACCTGTTGCACCCGGAAGCGAAAATACATCGCGTCGATATCGATGCACCGAGATTTTCGTAGCACGTAAGTGCGGCGAAAAGCGCGACGACGACGAGCGACGACGACGGTGGTGGCGCGTCGACCGAGTGAAATATTTTCGGAGCCACTCCGCCGGTTGCAAGCGCGCAGAGAAAACGAGGTGTCAGCTGCATCGTACATCAGGCCGAAGTCGATAAATAGATTCTGGCGGAGCCCGCGGTCGCGGAAACAAATTCGACCGGGGATCGTTTCGCGGGACTTTTTTTTTTTTTTTGCGAGAATTTTCTCCGTTCGATGCGAATACCGCGATAGTATCGGTCCGTGAAAATTTTTAACGCGAAGTGCCGGCCCGCTATTGATCCGGTGTAATCGCGCTCTCGGAATTTTATCGGCAGCGTTAATAGCTCGGAACGTGCGGTAGGCCGTCACCTGAGAGACCTCGTCGGGCGCAAGGTCGGACGACCCGAGGCAAGGTGGAATTTTCGTCGGGTTTCTTCCCGCTTCGCGTGCCAAGAGTGCTTCGAGTTACACGCGCGCGCGTTTCCTCATCGTGTTAATTCCCGATGAGCGTCTTTCCGCGAGAGAAAACGATTTTCTGTGAGAGGGAATTCGAACCGCGCCGGAATCCGTTAAAAGCTGAGATAAGTCGCAAATGGATTAATCGACGAACAATATCGAAGCGCCGTAAAAATGTCGACGAATCGAAACCACCGCGCGCGGCTGATAAGACGCGAGGAAATTTTTTCCTCTTTCGCAGAAGAGAGAGAAACGATTATTTCGCACAGGGGCGCGACGCGTCGCGCGGGATGAAACAGCGGCGCGATATCAACATGGAGAGCGCGAGTAACATTTCGTTCTCATTTACATCTGCGCGGAGCGCGAGATTGCAGGTACACGCGCGTTTAACAATGGCGACGGGAGGAGGAGGAGGAGGGAGATTCGTAGGGGAAGTCGTTCGCGTGTTCGCGGCGGAGAAACAGCGTGTAACCGTTAAGCGCGGGTTCATCCGTTGAATGGAATTCAACAGGTATCCGCCAGTAATCTCCGACGCGCGAGGCGGCGTAACACACAATGGGACGGCGACGGAAGTCGTGTTTCATTATCGGCAAGCACTTTGCTCCGATAAGGAGGGAGGGCGAAGCGAAATTGTACAGCGCGGTGTCGTCCCCCGCAATAAACGGCAAATCGCGTTTAAATGTCAATACCGGGTCGCGCTAATGTGATAACTTACTTCTTAGCCCGCGCTCGATCAGCTTTTTCCTGACATTTCGCGACCGACTCCGTTCCGGTTCGGTCTGACCGTGTCGCGAGAACTTGCGGTCGTTAAACGCGTACGATATTGTCGCGTACGTTGCAACAGTTGACGTAAATCATTTTTTTTTTTTTATATATTCCTGTTTGCGATTCTTGCTCGCGTAGACTGCTGCGAGTTTTGTATCAATAGTTAATTAGGATTTTCTATTAATAGTCGAGTCGCAAGTTTCGAGCGAGTGAGTTTTCGTTTTACTGAAAGTACGCGTAGTCATCAGGCGAGAGAAGAGAGACGATATTTTCTCGGAAACGCGAATTATTCTTATTCTCGTTCGCGCACGGGGGAAGCTTTTCTCCCGCTCCCACCCTTCGTGAAATATGGCGGAGAGAAAGCTCATTCAGATCGGGCGGGCGGAGCTGCGAACTCGAAAATAATTCAACTGCCTGCCGGTAAATACACCGGTACCGGTATCGTCCGCGCACGGGCCGGATAACTTGGAATTACGATGATTAATTGGACGTCAGTAGCACGGCGAGTAATTTACGAGGACAAATTTTCGTGGACTGCGAAAACACGTCCCGTCCACGGAGTTTACGCGCGCGCGTGCGGTCCTCGTTGCGCGCTTCGACTTTGCTCTCTTTTCATTTTCTTCTAACATTTCTATCGCCGGCTTTCACGGAGAAACTGTTTCTCTCCGCTCGCGAATAGAAACAGAAATCAATTTACCGACGAGAGAGACTTTTATTCCCTTCGTTTTAATGACACATTCCTTCGAAGAGCAGAGATGCTTTCCCGGCAAAATGGACCGGATTCGTTAGATAATAACGCGCTCGAAGATAAAAATCGCGAGGAAACTTTCTTCATATTCAAATTTTTTCTTCTCCCTCCCCCTTTCTCTTCCCTCTTTTCAGTGAGACGAGAATTTACGTTCAACTTTATTTATTGTCACATACTCCGAGGCAGTCAACTTCCGACTCCAAGACGCCCGTTAACTCGGGCGTTAAGTTAATCGTCGCGCGACAAAAATGACTCGGAACGAGAGTGTTAATTGCGAGCGACAATAAAACGTCTCTCCGAGACTTCGGAGAGCGCGAGACTCGCGCGGCACTTAAATTGATTTTCGTTCCGTGTGTTTCTAAGAGGGTTTCCCGTCTTTCCGAATGATTTGCTGACGTTTCCCCCCCGACGCGCGACAGCTGCTGCGAAGAAACTACTCGCGTCCAACCCTTTTCCTCTGTGCTTATTGGTTCACTTTTCGCTTGCTTTCAGCTGCGCCGTTTAAAACGTCGGCGCCGTATAACGTGTCGACGATTCACGTCGGGGGTGGAAAACAACGCCGCCGCGCGCGCGTCACGCGCGCATTTACCAAGGCGGAAATCGTCGCACGACTCGTCAGCGAGTTCTCACCCCTCCGTATTATACTTGTGTTTATTTCCCGCGTACGCGCTCGCAGAGAGCAGCTATTTTGGCTTTATAACGTCACGAGCGAGAAGTGACACAGCGCGCGCGATTCTGCGGCTTTGGAGTTTAGTTTTTCGACGAAGAGTTATCGCGCGGTCTCCTCGGAGCGGAAGATACAGTGGGAAAATCGAGAAATTAAATGTGACAGCTCAGCTGTTTCCCGCCCGACGTCAGTGACAGCTGAGAAACAGTATCCACTCCGCTTCGAGACTCATCTCACACCTCCGCGTGACACACATTGCTCGTACATATCCGAGTTTTCTGCATATTTCGCAGATATTTTATTTTTGTGAGAAAGACGCACACTTTCATTTCTCGCGTCTGACGTTGTAAATGGCTGCTCGAAAGGTGGCGGTTCGTGAACCTCCGACTCGGAAATCGGTCGATTTAACGAAGCGAAAGCTTCGATTTCCTCTCCTCCTGTATTTATAAAAGCGTAGAAGAGAGCGTCGCAGCATCCGCCGACTCGAGAAGTAGCGCATCGATTATATAGAATTAGAATATCCACTTGTTCGCAGGAGCGATCGAACCGCTGACGTACTTTCAAAATAGCACCGAGGTCGAGATCTTCGGCGTGATCTTCGTCCGTTCGCGCGATCGTCGAATCGCGCGGATCATTCGCGAGAAATTATTGCCGGATAATTGCGCGTGGCTGTAAAATCCAAGGCTTTTCCTCTCGTCGTCGTAAATATCGAAGCAACAAAAACTCCACGTTGAAAATAACGTCGTAAAATAAATCGCGTAAAACGTATCTTTCGTTTTAAAGATTTTGGATAATTTACAATCCTTTGTATCGTCTATCAATTTCATAAAGTAATATATTTTTTTCAATACAAAACTTGAAGTAAAAATACGCGAAGGACCCAACACGCACACAATACGTGTCGGACAGACAGGACGCGTATTAATTCGAGACACGTATTAAATTTCCTCGCGCGCGCGCGCGCGTGTGTGTGTTGCAACCCGGGATGTTCGAAAAGCGAGTATCTTCATCAAGCGGCGGCCGGAAACAGATCGTCGCTTTCACGAAAGCAGATCGCCGGTGAAATTTATGCCGCCACGTGCCCGTCCGACGACAAAGTGGACTGCAATTTAGTTGCCGCTTTAACGAAGCGCCGTTTCTCGTCGTCCCAACATCAACGGACGAGAATCGCTCGTCCCGCAGCAGAGCTTTCTTGACCGCTAATTGCGTTACAAGCGGAAAACGATCAAGCGAGTTTATGACGTCGATCGTGTTTCGTGACGGCCGCGCCTCGCTCGTTGCGAGAAATCTCCTTTCTTTATCTCTCTCCTTACTTAAAAACCGCTTTGCGACTAATTTTCGTCTGTCCGCGGCGGATTATCGTTTCACAGGTGTTTTCTCTCTTTGTTCGCTTAGAAAATTCCAGCCTCCCCGGTTTAATATAAACGCCGCGCCCTCATAATTTACACCTAACGAGTCCTTTGGTTAATTCGGCGGAACACGGCGATGATGTTCGGGCTTCAGCCAAGAATTTTGCAACTTTCATCGGCACGCGGACAGGTTTCACGCAGACGTGTTTGTGATTTGATGCGCGAGTATTTATTTTGCAACAATCGTTAACACGTTTAATCTATATATACGATTTACTTTTCTCTCGACGATTCGCTTTTCACGCAAGTTTCGCAAATTGTATTTTAAAAACTCGTTCTTTAGTTAAAGTTCAAATAATTCAAATTTACTTTTCACAACTTTGTTTACCGGAACGAAAATAATTTTTCGCGCAATGTATGAAGATTCAGGGGAGCGTTTTCGCGCATTTTTAAACGAAACGATCTTGCTGATGTAATTTCAAAACAGTTTCCGGCTCGTTGACTGACATCAAAGAAGTTTCGTCGTCATCAATTGATGTATCAAAGGAAAGTTGCGAAATCGCACGGCAGGAAGACGCAAATCAACGAATGATGATCGGAAGTTCGCGATCGGCGGCCGGTCGTCAGCCGCTCTCGTTCGTTATTGCGTGCCGCCTATCGTTTTTCTGCGCGAGGAGTTTCGCTGCCAGATTCTAAAATCGTCATCCTGACAATGACGTACAACGAACGGCTGTTTGTTTCTCGGAAGACGACAATTCGCGAGTCTCTCTTTCTCTCTCTTCGACGAGAGACGAGCGGAAAATTTACACGCGAGATTTCCGTCTGAATTTTCGCGTCTTACGCACAGCATACGGTTAAAACACGAACGCGTGAGAGTGTGAGCCACCGCTGAACGCAAACTGATAAATAAACAATAAGTCGGGCCGCTGTTTGGTAAATCTGGTTACGTGTACGGACCGAGTTTTGCGTCTGCATCTTGCGCGCGCTCCTCAAACCGGGAAATAATAAACACCGGTAGGGGATATTATATTTCGTCAACGGCCGTCGCGCACGGAGAAACAACTTACTTCTTGGATCGTGTAGCTGGTGCGAATGGTCTTGCGCTTGGTGTGAGTGATTTCGTAAGTCTCCTCGACGGTGGGCGCCTCGTCGTCGTTGTTGTGGGCGACGCCATCGCCGTCGGGCCTCACCAGAGCGTCGTCCATCACGACGTTCTCCGTGTCCACTTCCATCGGGGAGAAGATTCGCGCGCCTCCAGCAGCTGACGAGGAACAATCGATACTTCCCGGAGACGAGATCTCGCGCGGTTAACCGTGAGAAAAACGCAACCGGCACCGCGGGGATTCGGCAGGATCTTGTTCTCGTTACTGCGAGCACTGACCGTCCGAATTTCGGATCGCGGACAGAAAAATCTCTGAAACAGCGGGGAAAACTATTCCGGGCGTCCAAGCTCCGCGGCGAGGCTGGCGGTACTAAGACACCGCGGAAACCCAACGACGAATGGGATCCCGCGCGCGTCTTTCCGCGGCGAAAATAGATTCCTCGTGTGTTCTCCCGCGAGAAACTCCGCGCCATGTCGAACAAGCGTATTAACAATACGCCCGTTAACGCGGCAAATCGTACAGAAGCTTCGACCGACTTGGAAGCATATGTCACGCAAATTGCAAATAAAAAATATAAATGCAATTATATATATGTTACCTAAAAATAAAAGAGAAAGAGAGAAGAAATTTGTGTTTAGGGGTTTTTCAAAAATATATTAATCTTTTATATAGTTTTCTCCAAAATAGAGAAAAAATGCAAAAGATAAAAAATACAATTAGAAAAAAAAAACTGTTTGTACGAAGAGACGTTTAATATATGTTTGCAGCGATATGTAGCGGTAGTGTTGAAATATATACCCTAAAAATTCAAAACATCCAAGTTGAAAAATACATGTATTGTAATAAAAAATTACATGCTTATAAAACGTTCTTAAATCATTACATATATATAGTACATCACATATAACAACTTTTAACATATTACAGAATGACTAAAGAACAACTTTGGTTAGCCTCATTAAACAAATTGATAATCGATTCCCTGAGTTGTTTGAATCGTGCAAGAATTTTAGGCGAGTACTGGAGTTTAGAATGTCCCGAGCTAGTTTGACTGATCATTGGAATTAAAAAAAAGAAAAAGAAAATATATTATAGTTTGGACATGTTTGGAACGGAACTTTTCCGCTATAGCGTTTCCTTATGCACCACTTGGAATGCCTTTTTCAGTTCCGACGGCTGGTACGAGCCACGTTCCGTGACTATGCGCGTGATCAAATGCGCCGGAGTCACGTCAAACGCCGGATTCCAACATCTCACGCCCAAAGGTGCGATTCTTTGGCCGTTTACGCAAACCATTTCCTCTTCGTCCCGCTCCTCGATGACTATATCGTCGCCAGTCTCTATGTTTACGTCAATGGTCGACGAATGCGCGGCCACGATGAAAGGAATCTCGTGATAGTGGGCGAGAATCGCAATCTACATATCGGTAATAAACAACCGTGTAAACATATGCCGTGCCTGATTACGCGCTATCATCGTTCAAACTGAACTAAGTATTTCTGACTTGCGTTATTCGTTCGCGTTGTCGTATCTGTAAATTTACGGATCAAAGATAAGTCGTCACCTGATAAGTCCCAATTTTGTTCGCGGTGTCGCCATTTATGGCAATCCTGTCAGCGCCCACAACGACCGCCGTGATTTCTTTCTTTATCATCAGCAACGCAACCATATTGTCGCAGATCAAAACAGAGGGTATTTTTTCCTGCAGCAACTCGCAAGCGGTCAAACGAGCGCCCTGATTGTACGGTCTGGTCTCGGTGAAGTAGACACACTCTGAAAATGCAAGAAAACACAAATTCATATTCAATCTTCCTTCGATATAAGACAACAAGTTTGTGTGAAATTCGAGCGATGTGTTTACCAAGTTTTCCCTCCTCGTGGAAGTATTTGACGATCCCCAAAGCTGTACCGTATCCCGCGGTTGCGAGACTGCCTGTGTTACAATGCGTGAGTAGTCGTTGATTGATGCTGCGCGTTTTCGGATCGGTCAAAATAGCGGCGAAGCCATTTGCCCCAATCGCTCTGTTGTCGCGTCTGTCGCTCGTGTATATCAAATCTATCTTGTCTATAATTCTGAAACATCACCAGTTCGAAAATACGAAAAATCCTACATAAAAATTTGAGTTCTCCAAGAGCACTCACTTCTTTTTCATTTCGGACAAAGTTACGTTTTTATTGTCGACGTCTTTGCGTGCCATGCTTGTGATCTCGTCAGCTGCTGTTTTCAAGTTGACAGCAGTTGGACGAGCCGTTAACAAATACTTGAAATTATTCTCAATGTATTGATACAGAGCTGCTTTGTCCTCGAGCGGCTTGTGAAGCTCGTTAATGAGCATTTGCGACAAGCTGAGGCAGCCTACAATAGCTATGGCTGGCGCACCTCGTACCTACATGATACACAACTTGCATTAATCATGAAAACATACATACACTAACACCCACGTACCTATACCATGACATTGTACTTTTATGTGAAGATGATAAAGAACACATGCAAATACACAAACTATTACAACAAAGCCTAGAAAGAACTTAATATTGGTGATGTCAATTATCACAAAACTCTTCATATGTTGGTAACAAAGGTTCTGACTCTTGAATTGAGTGTCTTTCAATGTTAAATGTTATGCTGACAAAGTGGTTTGGTAAGCAGAATCTTAATTCGAATTTTTGTTTCAACATTATCACGTGAGGAACTTGACATACTATGAATATTTATATCTCGACTGCGAACATATACTTGACATTACATCTCTATGTAACTCTTCGCACGTCTAATGGGCTTCCATATCTTTCCAAAATTCGTGGAAAAATCAAACGCAAGACAGTTTATTTTTTTATGTGTACAAATGATTAGTTTTAAGTTTTCTTTTCCCTCACTTAGCCGAAGAAAACCACCGTTTTATTCGGGACAAATTGATTGATGTTTTAAACTTGTTAAAGATGGATCTAACAAATCACGCTCACAATCGCTCACCTTCATTGTCTTGATCACATCCCAGGCATCCTGAACGCTTTTGATCTTGATGTACTGTTTCTTGTGCGGCAACAGGAGCTGGTCCAGAATCTGCAGCTCCGCGATGTCCTTTTCGTTTTGTTTAAAATGCACCCATTTCATCGCATCCAGCGAGGGAAACTTTTGCTCGTACGCCATTGTTGCCCGAATGAGCAACGGCCTTGGGATCTATTAAACGAACGAGAGGCGAATAGAAATTGCGAATAAGAAACTAGGTTAGACCCATCGACGACGTAGTTAGGCTAGCCGGGGTCGCAATGCGCTCCGGCAAGATGTGTCTTCAATAACGAGGTGCCATCTGGTGGACGGTTTGGCACACACACGCGAGTTCCGTATATTTTCCTCCTCTCGTCGTTTCTTTTTCCTCCTCTCGCCGCGCCGTCGAGCGTGGTACAAACCGGTTTTTTTTTTTCGCGCTGCGAAAACGGTACACGAGAGAGCACATCTATTATAGTCGACGCTCTGTGTGACGCGCGTATGTATATATATATATATATATATCAAATAAACTTCATTCTCAAGGGAAACCTTTGAATAATTTATGTAATTAGCGCTTTGGCGTTGCGCGTCGGTGAGGCGCGTCTTATCTTCGGGCGTGTTGCATAACGTTTCCCGATACCGATTCTGATAACAGCGAGAAACAGTCGTTGGTTTTCTATTGCCAACTCGGTCTGAAGGTCTCGGACGATCTCCCGACGTCTCTGCGAGAGATGTGGTCGAGCGATGTTTACGCGATCCGAGTTTTTTTATCTTGCTCGCGGAAAAAAACGCACGTTTGTTTTTCTCTCCGAAGAAAATGCAAATAAGTGGAAAAAACAGAACGAGTATATATAAATCTCTCTCGTTACTGTGTAATATACGTTTGTTTTTCTTTTTTTTTTTTTGTGGTTGTTAATTAGTATTTCACGTGCTCGGATGTTTAATTGAACTCGCGTCGATCTCTCTCGCGAAACGAGAGAGCGCCGAGTCCTTCGAACGCTCATCAATCAACAGAACTCTCGGAAACTTTTCGAAGAGAGCAATTTTCAGGTCACGTGTATCGATTTAATATCGTATCTCGAGTAATCCCGTTCGAAAATCCCCGGTTCAGTGGAACACGCGCCTCTCGCGCGATACGACCGCGCAGTTTCCGCGTGCCATTATATTTTTTCGCAAAGTTACGCGCGTTAGAAACGAACGACTTTATTTCGCGTCCGATTGTTGTTTCGAGTCACGCTCGTCGTTGTGAAAATCCGGAAGAGAAGCAGAGACACGGCGTGTACGTGTCTCTCGCGATGGACACAAAACGCGAAAACGCCCCACACACGTTCGCGCGCGAGAAGAGAGAGAACGCGCGCGCGTGTAGTTTTTAACGAGACGAGATGAGACGCGCGAGAGACAGGTCGCGCCGGTGACATAATTCCATTTTGCCGTCGCGCGGCGGAATTTCAAAGTGTAAGTGCCAAGCCGCGGTCTCAATTTACATTGGAAAAGCGCGGAGCTCTCTCTCCCAGCGAAAAAAAATATCGCGGTCTCTCCCCGCGTTTCCCGGGCTCCTTTGATACATGATTGTGTATCGATGAAATGCCAATTCTCTCGATAATCAAACAATATTCGCTGCAAAGTGACTTCAACGAAAGAGAGAAAGAGAGAGAGGAGAGACAGCAATATCCAATTCATGGTCTCTTTGTGCTTCTCTGTAAAATGGTCGGATTAACAAGTATTGGCAGGAACGCGTTATTGATTTTGCGATCTTTGATGGCAGCAGTTTAAAAAGCCTTCGGAATTATTATTACTCTCGCGTTTGCTTCCATTATTTTTAAATAATATTTATATTTAACGACCAATGCATATAAATGTACTGATCTGTTTTTCTTTTTTTTTTTTTTCAGGAATAAACTTCTTTATCGCACAATTTTCATCAATTTTCTTCGCGTGAGAGAAGAATCGTCGTATAGTACGTTTCGATCCGAACAAATTTCTTACCTGAGCTCGCGCTATCTGCTCGTGTGACGTCTGCTCTCTCGAGTCCTTGTTTGAACAGCTCGGTGATTTTTTACTTTCGTAATGCGCGATCGAGAAACACATCTCCCGAGATAAATTAATCAACGCTCTCTCTCTCTCTCTCCGCCTTCATCGAATGACGTCATCGCGCGGAAATTCAACAGTCGTATCGCGGGACAAGTTCATTATTTAGAGTCCCCGGGTTCAGGAATTTAATTCACACTCACGCCCGCCGCGCGATCCGCGTATATACGAATAACCGGGTCTGAAACTTTCGGTAAGTTAATGTGGCGAATTTACTTTGCGTCTCGCGCGCCCGAATTACCGGTAAGTTAACGCGGCGAGGGCGAGACAAATGACATTAATCAGGACCGGGTCGTCGAGAGAGAGGCGACGCAGCAGCAGCAGCAGCAGCAGCAGTAGCGGCAGTAGCGGCAGCGACAGAGAATCCGGGGGACATTCTTCGGACCGGAAGAGCGAGGGAGGGAAAGTGTGAGGAGAGAGGAAGAGAGACGAGAGAGCACTGAGAAGGAGAGAGAGAGTAATAAGGAGAATTTTGCTCACACATCCATATTACATTTAGATAAATATATATGTTTGTACATATAGGTACATCATTAATACATTTACCGTTACAATAATAATAATGTGTGTGTGTGTGTGTGTGTAGCACGTTCAATACTGTTTCACAAAAATACATCACATAGCAACGAGTGTATAATATGCGAGTTCGCAACGCATAAAATGTCGGCGACTTGCGACAGTCGGAGCCGCGCTTTCACAATTTTTCTTTTTCCTTTTTTTTCGGATTTCACATTTCTCTCTCGGGGTTCGCATATTATTATTACACGCCTCTCCGCGGCAATGTCCGCGGCAATTTTTTCTCGTGTCCTTTATATACAAAAAAAAAAAACAAAAAAAAAAGAACAAAAAAAAATTCGTGCCCGAGACGCACGTCGGGCCGAAAGGGAGGAACGTGCTACGGGAAAAAACGGTTTTTTTTCTCGCTCTTTCCTTCCTCTTCCTATATTTTAATTATCTCTTAAACCTCGCTTAAAGAACATTATCGAGAACGGCCGCCGAATGCGGTGAGGGCCACTGAGCGACCTTTATTTTATTTTATTTGTTTTCGTTTTAAGTACCATCAAAAGAGACATTGAGACTGACATACTGAGATATCGATATTTTAAATAGTTACATCGAGTGTGTGTCTGTGTGTATGTATGTATGTGTGCGCGCAACAACTGGTATTCGATTCTCTATAACCGTTGTAACGAGAATACACGGTCTGGCCACTAGGTTCGAAAATTTACTAAGTCTTATGAAAAAGAAAAAAAAACAACAACAACAACACGCGATGTTTCGTGAAAAAAATAACAAAATCATCGCGCGTGCGTGTAAAGAGGAAAAACTCGGAGTAAAATCTTTGGATCGAAGGAACTCTGAAGACACTATCGAAACAGAGTGTCGACGATACAAGAAAAGTAAAATAAGGCGGTCTTTTCGTTTTGTTTCACAAACCTGCTTTTCTGCTCTTATCGACGTGAATAAAACCGGAAAACCACCGAGCGCTGCTGGCGCGCGTTCGCGATAACAAACGAAGACAAAACAAACTGCCCAAGTTCAAAAACAAACCCGACCTAGTATATTTTGGAACCGCATCTCGCGTGCTCTCTGCGTGCTCGTGTTGTTTCTTATCACAAAAATTTCAATTCTTCCCTCGTTTTGTGCAATCCGCACGCGCATCGAGTTTTTTATCAGTTTACACAGTGACTATTTTTTACTGGAGTATTTTCGCAGAATATAACAAGGAACATTTAATATCAGGGCGATAATTCGGTCAAAAATGCCGGTGGCCAGGTTTTTGCGAGAGATCGCTGCCCGCCGCTGCTCGAACGCAGATGTAAATTGAACAAGACAAGATGTACAAATATTGCGAAGAGAAGACGTCGGCTGGGAAGAGTTTCGGTTTGTATAACATCTACACGATATATTCTACATACGATCCTTACGTCTAGAGATCTCTTTGAGAACGCATATACTGACAAAAGAAAATCCGGATTGACGGCCGTCGCGAAACTTCAATCCGCGGTGCAGATCCGCGAGGGAGAGATCCGCTCCGCGATTTTCAAGTTTCCGGAAAGCTCACGGATCTCGGCGGGGGAGGAAAAAGGAATCTCTCAAAAAACCTGTGATATCGATCTCTCCGCGCCCTTCCTTCTTCTCTTTATTTTTTCCCGTGAACGCTCGAGGAGTCACGGGACGGCACATAATCGTTGTCTAACTAAAGGAATTGTGTGTACGCGCAGCAAACACGGAAGACGACGACGACGACGATAAAGCAATCTGTCGCGGCGCGTCGCGAAGAGCCGCTCGGCAGCCTGAGCAAATTAAATCTCGTAACTCCAAGTTCCGATTTCCGCTACTACCGGACCACCAGACAACACGTAGTGGAGATACGTGCGGAGGGGGGGGGCTGGTTTTACAAAGAAAAGGTGTGTACCGAGACAGAGCGTCGGACGCTCTGCGATAAAATAGAGAATTTTGAGAGAGAGAGAGAGAGAGAGAGAGAACGAACAATGTCGAAAACGCGCGCGCGAGCTAAGTCGATTAATGTGTTTGTATGCGTTTATAAATAATAATGCAGTGAACGTGTTGCAAGATTATTTTACATCGATATATACGTATGTATGTCTAGATGTAAATATAAAATATATATATGTATATATATACATCTATACGCGTGTATTTTTTTTTGTTTCGAAAGTTATTTATATAAGATTAAACTATTTTGTGCCAGGGGGAGTGAGAAACTTCATTTACCCCCTCGAGTTTACCCTCGCGACGACCAAGATTCCTTCTCTCTGCGTTGTCTCGGCACACACCTTGTCGGCGACAAAACCGCCCCTGTGCGAGTTTACAATTAGCCATCTATTATATATTTGTATTATATGTATTACATATTATATGTGTGTGTGTGTGTGTGAGTGGGTGAATGCGCGTACTTGTTAATAATATACCTAAGATTTGCATTCGCGTCATTTCACGCGCCAGTCGATTATTGCACACGTTTTTTTTCTCGGCTCCTTCGCGACCGAAAACTCTATCTCGAGCTAGATATTTCCCACAAATTTGTGTCGCGCGTTCTCGTCGCTCTCTCGCGTGGTTCTCGACCACGTGATAATCCGGAACCGACGCGAGAGAGAAAGAAAACGACAGGAAAAAAAAAAAAAAGAAAAACTAGAAATCCACAGCGCGACGAATCACCCGGCGAAAATGACTAGAGAAGTCGAACGAGCGCAAATTGCATATTCACGAGGAACGTTATAACAAGGTTGTCCGCGACAAATTTTTTCGTGATCGCGAAGTAACACGGGAAAGGGCGGCGCGCACACACAAGAAGAACTCGCGAAAAAATTCGCGAGTTTTCACGGAATCTGACGCTTCAATGGGTGGAAATTCGTTAGCTGGAAAAAAAAAAAAAAAAAAGAACGGCATAGAACTGCCTCGTCCGAGAATTTTTTTGAACGTGGTTTTTTCTCCGTCGGACCGACAGCACGTCAAGGCAGAAGAGCTCTCGGTGGAGAGAAAACTCTTTTCTCTCGTCCAAACGCCAGGTATCAAATATACAATTAATTTTTTTTTCGCCCCGATAAGAGCAACGAGATGTTAGTGTTTGGTGTATTTTTTTTTTTTTTATATAATATTTATATATAATATTATACACTACACCAACATCTTGTTATTTCTCTCTCATCGGGGTTCAAAATTGCATACTTGTCGTGCTATCGAGAGTCGTAAAATATTTTCCTGTTTTTTCTTTCAGAGAATCAAAATCTCAAGATCCAAAGTTGAGACTAATTAAGCCAGTGAATCTGCATTGGAAGGACTGAAGGCAGATTCTCCTCTTTTCGGAGCGTGCTAATTAGGATCGTTAACTTCATTATCATCGCGCGTTTCAGTTCTCACGATAAAGTTCTGTTTGTTTGATCGAGTCTGGCGTTTCTTTGTTTCGAAGGAAAGGAGGGAGGGAGGGAGGAAATCGCGCGGTCGTATATCTAGCTCTGCTTTCGGTCGCGGAGAAATTCTCTCTCTCTCTCTCTCTCTTTCTCTCTCGAGAATCGAAACGTGCACACGACGTACGATATTCGCACGCGCGCTGATCGCGCAGGAAACGTCGCGATCCCGTCAAATTTCGGACGTATCGCACCGGGACGTGTCACGCCACTCCAGTCTCGCGGCCGCGGTCCCGCTATTTACAATGGCACGTGCGCCCCTTTTCATCCGCGCTTCTCTCCCCGTCGCGAAAAACGCGCTACGAGAAGAAGGAAGCGAAGCGGGCGATCTCGTCTCGAACAGCTCAGACCCGATAATTTGGTCGGACACGGAAACTTTTTTTTAAATCGAGTCGTCGATTGAAAAAGTGCACGTCGCTCGATTATACAATCTCTCTCTTCTCATCCGCCCCTTCTCGTCGCTCCCCCATTTATCGGCGACAAAGGGAAGTCGCCCCCGATCGCCGTTGTGTCCGGCGAGAGCCGCGCGCGCGCGATTCTCTAAACCCGTTTCGCGAAATCCGTTTCAACTTTTTGTTAAAAAACCGCGCGGAGTTAATGCGGCAGCGACGACGACGACGCTCGAGAGTTGGTCCCAGGACTAAAATGTTTCGAAACGAAAGCCGATCCGACACGTCCGAATTCTATCACAACCGCGCAAATATTTTTTTATCAATCCCCCCGTCCCCCCCTCGAAGCAAATAAAAAGAACAAAAAAAGTTCAACAAGACGCCCGTTTTTTTTTCATCCCACTCTGTTAAACCTACGATTAGGCTACGATTAAAAGCTTAGGCTACATGTACGATTAGGAGTTTAATGATGAGCGCGCAATCGATTCCTCATTATGTACTTCGCCAAAAATACTGAAGCGCGATAAAAATCTTTACGTTCGAAAGAATACGTGGCAGACAGAGAATCGATCGCTTTTCCATTCGGTTTTTCGCGATATTTACAAATGTTTTAATTTTACAACGAACGGCTCTCTCGCGAGGCCGGAGTGGCTCGTCACGCGCGGCGCGATTTATCTCGGGCAAAGTCCTTTTCTCGCGCTGAAGAATCGTCGCGGAATTTCAATCTTCCGACGACCAAGAAGCTGGAAGGGATCGACGAGGTAACAAATTGTTTTTTTTTTTTTATTGGTTACACACAAACACGTAAAGATCTGACACGGACTGGCTGACAGGGCTCTCTAAAAGTGTCTAACTAATACTGTCTAGAAAGAAAGTTGTTGTAAAATCGAAAAAATTCACTCACGTTTGAAGCGTGTTCGTGACGACACGCGAGGTCCCTGTGAAAATAACAATCGTTCGAAATTCGTCGGATTTCTTTTTTTTTTTTTTTCGCTCGCTTCGCAAACGGCGCCGTGTGTAATTGCGACAGTTTTTTTTCTCTCGTGTTATAATCTCTCACAAATCTTTTTCACCCTCTTCGAGGGTGTAGTAAGCTCTTTTCTTCTCGACCAAAAGTTTGAAGCGCGCTTCGCGTGTGTGCACGCGCGTACTCAAGCGATTTTACTTCGATTTATAAATAAATAATACTGTGTGTGTATGTATTTCTCGTATGTTTTTTTACCCTCTCCTCGAGAGATTATTAGGCCAGTCCGTCACTCTGAATTGACCAGCCCCCCGCGAAAGTGTCTCGTGCGCGCGAGAATTCGCTTGCGCACACGAGCACGTTCCGACCGGCGCTGAGACATCGATGCGTATAATACAAGTTAAAGTCTGCAAATCAGACTGTTTATTATTATTACTCTATTATTATTATTATTATATATATATATCTATAACGCGAATCAATCGTGAGAAAAATGGTCGTTATTTAATGGTCGCGCGTAGCGAAATAAGAAACGCTCTCAAAGAACGTCGCGCGCGAAATACGTCTCTCTTTCTCGCGAGACGGCCGTCTTTATCACCTCGGGAGAAGAGATTCCCGGTTAACAACACACATATAGAGGAGGACGACGGTGACGACGGCCCGATCTTTGAGAGCGTTTTTTTCGGTGTCTGAAGATCACAGCACGCGTTTCAGCGCGTTCCACTGCACTTAATTAGACCGTTTCTTTTTCTTTCCTCTCTTTTTTTTTTCACGTAGGAAGCATGAACAGAAAAGCCGCGCGTGCGCAGAAACAGTCTCCGCCACCGTTTCCGAAGTATCCCATCTTTTGTCGACGATCGGCGCAGAGGGTAATTTTTTAAAAGCGTATAGACAACGTCCTCTCGCGCGACCGTCGATCTCGCGCGCTTTCGGAACGAAGGAATTCGTTCGCCGAGACGGTAAAATCCGTTTTTTTTTTCCCTACTTCGTTGTGTTAACGTCTTCGGAAGCGGACCGCCAGAACAATTTCGGTAATTAATTTCTCCGCGTGTGTGACCAAGGAAACGTCCATCCTCCTATCCCCTAATCGTTAATTGTGCTAATTGGCTCTTTTCCTATATAAAACTGTCTGCGCACCGTCGGTGGCGCTCAACTTGTGTGTGTGTGTGTGAGTCGAGGAATGATTTTACTCAGGAGAATTTATTTTCAAATACGCTGCGGTGTGTGTGTGTGTGTGTGTGTGCACATAAAATACTGCGGAAGATAAGAAATCGCGTTTCAAGTGTCTAAAAAATAAATAAATAAATGTGTGTACAATACATATACATGTCGATCTTAAAAAATAAAATGTTTCTCCGCTACGATTTAAGAATGTACATGTACAATACATATCAGAAAGACATCTCGGCGCTTAATGCACCGTCAACTATATTCTTCGGTTTGTTTTTTTCTTTCTTTACAATATTCGCGCGCTCGAAGAGGGAGTGAATTCACCCCGCGAGAAAGCGACGCTCGTACAATGTAATAATATTTTTAAAATACTGCGCTTATAGAGCAATAAAATGTATTTTAAAACTCTTGTTCCGTTTCTTCTCGCGATCCGCCTCGATGAGAGAGAGAACCGAACGAGACCCCCCACAGCTGTGTGTTTCGCGAAAGTAATTCCGTCCGTCTTTTTTTTTGTTTTTTTTGTTTTTTTTGTTTTTTTTTTTAATTTTTTTCTTTTTTTTTGTTTTTACTCTATCGATCGATTGTCCTCGCAAAATTCTCTGACACTCGATGCGTCATCATATCGTCGGCGCATGGAACGTGTCGCCGATAGATCCGCTTGTCCCATTTATTTCCCTGCCCGATCGACAGCAGCGGGCAAAAGGAACAAATAGGACAAGGGAATCAGTCGGCCGCGACGTCTCTCGCTTCTTCCACACACACTCGCCTCACGAGACATATCGATGTAACAGAATATACAAGAGGCGGTTGTACCGAGACACATACAATCGACACGACCGTCGACGAGCGATACGTGTTTCGATAAAATCGTCCCCTTTCCCTCCCCCTCTTTCTCTCTTCCTCTCTTTCACCCCTCTCTCCTCTACAGCGGCTTGTCCGAAGACGCAACAATGATCGTTATACCCATTCATTTTCGAGAGAATGGAATCTCGCGCCGATCGGCTTCCAACTTCCACCGAAACTCCTCTTCGAGATCGGGAGGAGATGGGCGTGGCGCCTCGCCGACGCTCGATAGATTTTTTCTTTTTTTTTTTTTTTTTTTTTTTTTTAGTCGACTTTTTTGTTTGTTTTTTTTTTGTTTTTGCCTATAATAATACAGTTTTAAAATCTCTATCTTGTGCGCGCGCCGCGGCTATTCCAGCGACAAACTCCAGAGAGCGTCGGCGAGACGGACGAGCTCCTTCTCCGCGGCGGAGTGCCGGCGGAAGCGCGTGCAGCTTCATCCCATGGGTCCCCGATATCCCGGCGTCCAGGGCAATCCGTAGCCGAAGCAGGACGCGAACAGGTGCTCATAGAGCAGATACGGCAACGGGAGCGGCGGTGGCGGCGGTCGCATTTGCTCCGCGAGTCTTCTCCGCGAGACACTTGCCATCCTCTACAAGGATCTCTTGCCGAGTGTCACGGGCGCCGGGGACTCGAAAAGCATCTCCCTGTGCTTGGTGCGTATGTGCGAGCGCAGAGTGTCGATCCTGCTGTAGGTGGCCGGGCAATACGGGCACAGCGAGCGCTGCGCGGTGTGTATGTGGAAGTGATGCCAACGATTGGTCACCTGCTTTCCGCAGGCGAGGCATTTCCACATCGCCGGGCTGTTAAGCGCTACGGCGAACATGTTGTGATAATTGAAGGGGGATTGATTCGATGAACCTGCAAAACCCAACAAGCAATCTACATGGCTCTCTTGTTCGTTGTTCGCAAAAACTCAACAATCGTCGCGCCCCGGAGAATCCCGAAATCTCCGTAAGAGTCTACGGGACGCAGAAAGTCTTCGCAAGGGATCTTTGATGTTGAATTCTCCACGAGGTCGGTCACGAGCGTTAAAACAATCTCCGGATTCGGAAAACCCGAAGGAACGACGAGTCCAGGATCTCCTCCTGAACTCCTCGATTCCTATCGAGAGATCCTTCGATTTCGCAATCACCGAGATTTTGTTTTTTTGTTTTTAGAATCGGCGTCATAAATCCTGAAATTTGCAAGAGATCGAAACAAGACGTCGCGCGAAATCCTTGGACCCTTCGGTGCGATGGGTGGTTTTGTGTGGTTTTCTTTTTGGAATGCGGAATCTCGTGTCTCAAGAGGTGCCCTTGAACGATCCGAGCGAACTTCGCGAATTTATTGGACCCTTCAAGGACACGCACGGAAGAACGGAGGGGGAGGGGGGAGGGAGAGAGAAAAAAGAAACAGAACAAAAGTGACGTTACAAGGCAAGGCAGAGTGAGTCGAATTGGAAGTGTCTGGTCACACGTGTAAAATGTGTCCACACGCACACAATCGCCATTCACCTTCTCGCTCATAATTGCCGCGCAAGCACAGATACGTATTTCACAAGCATCCTGCATATATAAATGTATATGTGTGTATATATATATATTACATATATATATATACATATATACTCACGTTCTCTCGACGCCGCCGTGGAAGAAAGATGACAAGCACGTCGAGAGGAAAAATAATGCCTGAGAATCAGACGCTATTCTTACCTCTCTCGTCACAGGATTCTCCTCGAGTTTCTAAAATAAATGACGAATAAGGAACGAAGTTCCTGCTGCTGTTCGAATAATCCGCGCCAACGACGAGCAGAAGATATCCTATCGCGAAAAATTCATTTTTTAAGACCAACATTGAATTTACTTTTCTTCAATTCTCATAATTTCGCGATAACTTCTAAATCCCGTGAATCAAAGATTCAATTTGTGCGACTTGTCGTCTCCAATTGTCGTCTCAAATTGTCGGAAATAATTTCTGACGCTAATTTCCGCGTAAATAATTGGAAAGATGTTCAAAAATCCAATTTAAAACATCACGTAATTTATGTTCCATACATCCTGTGTCAAGGCTCCTGTGTTTTCGTACCTTACTGGATTGTTCACAAGATAGGGGAACACACATGTGCGCATTCGCTCCTACAGTCTACGAATAATAAAAGAGAAGAAACACGAAAGAATATTTCCGAACAAAATTATTCCACACGATTAAACAATTGCAAATGCGGCGGAAACGTAGGAGAAGCTTATCTTAAATAAGATTCCGACACACGCATTCACACACACACACACTCACGAATACGGTGATCGAGTAGCAGCGTACTGCCGTGCTCGAGCGCGCATACTTCAGAATAATCAGGAGTTGATGAAGGCGTTGCGGTGCCGTCAAATACCAGCTTACCCCCCCGAAGGCATGTCACGTATCGATTATCGAAACGCACCTATCCACCAACTCCCTTCCGATAATCCGCATCACAGTCCACGGCATAGTTGCTCGAAAACGCGGAGAGAGATGAGACACATGACGTGTCCCACACACACACACACATACCGATTCAAAATTTTCCAGAAAAATTGTTTTTCTTGCTAACGCATTTATTTTCTCGTGCATATACACAACATGTATATATATATATATATATATTATATTACATCTCTGTGTTTTAATAAGTGAAACATGTACAATTTCCCAAAGAATCCTCGTCAAATTCTTCTTAACTCTAATTGGCCGTGTACAACCATACACCCGTGCGTGACGTACACGCATCAAAGCGTGCGATTTGAATCATATTCCCGTCCGGACGACGTTACTTATTTTCGCGCGATCCGGAAATCACTCGTGAATCTGTTCAATTTCAATTGCCAGATTTCGACACGTTAGTTGTAAGACGAACAACGTCTCGCGGGAAGATGATGCAAATCCGAACGTTTGATTGGAATGAAACAGCAGCGCTGAAGTTAATTAATTAATTCGTCAAACGTGGATCGATACTCGCGCGTTGCGTGTCACTCGGAGAATCCTCGCGCGAAGAGGAGGAGAATCGAAGCGCTGGCGGAGCGCTCAGAGAAGTGAAACCGCCGCTCTCTTTTTGATAAAAAAAAAAGACACTTCGCGTGATTTCCATTTAACTTCACTTTTCTAATTGTCGTTCGACTTGCGCACTAATAACGTAACACTTCACACTTCGCGACAGGTCTTTGGCATGTGTTTTACCGACACGATGTTCGTCGACGCGTTACAAAGCCACGAAGAGATGGAAATCCTTCGTGGACCGCGTGTGGAATTTTTTTTATCTACAATTACGACTACATATCGGGTTTCGCAGTCCGCTTAATTCGCGATATATCTCTACGGGAAATCTGATAACAGGTTCGTGACAAATCGTGCGCGATATCGCGCGAAAACAACCTCCCTCTCTCTGTTTTGCTCCGGATTTTTTTAAGCAAAGGCTCGTGTGTGCTATTTTTCAAACAGTTTTTAAAATCCCGTCATTTTTTTCCCTCGGTGCAAAACACATTTTTAAATACGTACGACAAAATTAAGTAGTAAAATTATGTTAAAATTGCTCTTCTCTGTAATTTATTTTTTTTACATTAATTTCTCCCTCGATAAAAAAAAACTGCGCGCGTAATTTGCAAATCAATACGTCTGTCAATTATGAAAACAATTAATCAAAGAATATAATTAATATAAAATTACGCGATCGCGCAGAGACATGTATGTGTAACTGTGTGTATGTACAGAAAGTTAATTAAATATTAAAGTAAAACAGTGAATTTTTAATTAGGCCTAACGAAGATTTAATTGCGTTTCCGTGTGCAGACGGTTCTCCGAAGAAAGGCGTCGTGTATTTGACACACATTTGAATCGAGCATCCAAGTTCGAAGGGACACCTTCAGGAAATGTCCGCAGAAAAAAAAAAGAACGAAAGAGGAGGCGTGTGTTCCCGCGATCAAGCAGGAAACAAACAACTAACGTTTATTACGGAGTCTAACAATGTTAGAAGTTAGTTTGCTCGAAAGGATCTCTTAAACGCGCGCCTTTTCGGGTGAGAGCAATTGCAAAGACACACATCCGAGCGTGGTATCATCTTTGGCATGACCGCGTCTGTGTTATCAGTCTTTGTGCAGCGTCGCGTATCCGCAAAGAAGTTACAAGCGGAATTTCCTTTTGTCGCGCGATTTCCTCGTCAAATGTGATTTGCCGATCGAACGGGAAAAGTAATTCGCGTCGAACTTTCGCGCGAACCCGTTGTCGCCAGTCGTGTTTTCGCTCACCTTCGTCGTCGTGAGAGACAAGTCCTTCTCTCTCGGGACGAGGAAGACGAAGGAAAAGGGAAGGAGAAGGAGAAAAGGAGAAAAACAAGAGGAGTCGCAGTCTGTCTGTCTCGTGCGTGTCTCTCACATCCGCGCGTCTCATTCGCTAGATATCCCCAGCTTAAAAGCTCGCGACTTGACGCGTCTTCGACGCGTGCGTGTGCGTTATTATTGCGGCGGGTTCGCGTGCTTCGTGCGCGTGTGCGTGAGCAAGGAGTCGCTGCGCGTGTACACCGACGGACAGAACGGGCACGCGTACTTTCCCGGAAAGTGCACGTAATAGTGATTGCGCACGTTCGTCACGACCTTACCGCACAACGAGCACCGCCTCCTCTCGTCGCTGTGACTGTGTCTCTTAAATATCTGTGATATCCGCCAATTTTTCAGCTCTGCAACACAACAACAGAAAACCACAGCGTCAGCAAAGCAGCGCCGAAATTATGCCCCGGGCCGAAAAGTTAATCTCCTCTCTATCTCACGGCGCCTCGCGAGACGCCGTTGTTTCTTCTCCCCCTCCTCCGCCCCTTCGTTGTCATCGCTCTATTTCCGGCTCTGTTTTTTTTTGTTTTTTGTTTTTTTTTTTTTTTTTTTTTTTTTTTTTTTATCACGCGCAAAATCTGATGCCCCTTGATGCCGAATTGGATGCTCGTGATTGTGGAGAGGGGAGGAAGGTTCGTTCATTAATTTTCCCTTTTCGTGTTTTTTTCATCCCCGGTGGCGCGTGCGTGTGCGTATAAGGATGCGTGACAGTCTCCCGGAAATGGACGATCCGCTCTGTATTGCAAAGACGAAGGACACCAACAGATATGTGACGCCAGACACTTGGGACGAAATTACTTGACTTCAAACGGGGATGCAAAATTAAAACACAAAAGGACGAAGACGACATCCGGGGTGAGAAACATCAAGAAAGAATGAAATTCGAGGATTTCCTCGAAAAACCAAAAGGAACACACAGAAAAGCACAGATCTCGAAAACATCAAATTCAACACATTTCACCCTTTTCATCACGAGCGTAATTGAAAACAAAACATATCATCTCGCCGCTTCGTTAAACATCCGATCTTTCCGTATCTACAAGGAGATTCCTACACGCACGGAAAGCTCATAGACGCGCGATTCTGTTCCAATTTGAATCTCTCCGTGCATCCTTTCGCGCACATCTCCGGGGAGAGATACGTTCTTGAGGATTCGCATTCACGCGAGAGAACGTCATATCGCGATAAGGAAAAGAGAAATACGTGTCGGGAGATTCGCGTCGCGATGACGCGAGAACGTCGCGACACGAATTTCGGTAAAACTCGGCGGTCTCTCGCGCGAGAAGGAAGACCGCGCGCGCGTTGCCAGTCGTCGCCGCTATGTGTACATGTGAAAACTCGTACATACACATAGTTACGTGTACGTATCGACACGCAGTCATAAAATTGAAACCCCGACGTGAAGAGAGATCCAAACCGCTCACGTTTTCTCAAGTCGCTCGTGTGCGGCCTTGCGCGCGCGCGCGCGCACGCATACACACACATAGATACACACTCACGCACGAAAACGCACGCTCGAAGATGTAAGCCATCTCGCTGCTGCCTCGCGTCGATTTTCTTTCGCTCCGGCGATCCGACTCGTGTGTATTCTCGCACGTGACAAATCGAACGTAACGTGAATTTCACAAGTGCGGTCTAAGAGTTGCGACGTAGGGTTACATCCAGCCGCGCGACAAGTTTCTTATCGGCGTAAAAATAAGTGACGTTCGCGCGCCGAGAGAAATAAAATAAATCAGCAAATTATTCGACAGAGAGGCTCGCGAAGAGAGAAGATAAGTTTTTTATTTTCAGTGTGAACGCGAGTTCGTTTAATTAAGCGCGAAATTTTCCCGAGAATCTTCGACGTTATTTTACGTTCGCCGAGAACACGATTAGTTTACAAATTATTACAGCTTGTTATAACACTGGAGTCAATACGGGTCGGGAAATCAGTCCGTCAAAACAAAGAAATTATCGCCGCTCCGCTTAATTTCTAATAAAGCTCGGCTTCACACGATCTCGAGATGAACCGATTGACATTTGCCGCACGTTCTCGCAAATAGTTTCATCTCGAATAAAAACCTACGACCTTTCCCAAGGTGTTCGATCAATAATAAACTCCGCCTTGCTTTAAAAAAAAAAAAAAAAAAAAACTCGAAATACTTCGATGTAGCCGAAGGTGCGCGGCAAAAATCGTCAAACAATCAACGAGAGAAAGAAAGAAAGAAAAAACGCAAAAAAATATGCAAAAGTAAAATCGTCGTTCGATGAACACCGGTTCGGAAACGCCGTGAGAAAAAGGAAGAAAAAATGATCTGGAAGAGAAAAAGAAAGGTAGACGGCCAGAGTTAACACACAATTATGTTTAATCAAAAAATTAGTATGAAATACATTAAATGCACATATAATTAATTCTCCATATTTTTTTTTTTTTTTGTTTATCATTACATCATCCGTATTATCTACATTAGAATTAAAGAAGTGTATATAATAATGCAATTGTAAACATAAGAGACTTTATATAGGTTAGAGAATAATCATATATAAGGGTATAAGAATATAATTGCGATAACAATATAAGAAATAGGAGTGAGAACAAAATTTTCCCCGTGTAACAAAACCGGTTAACGCCTATTATTATTATTTATTTATTTTTTTTTTTTTTGCTTTTTCTTGTTTTTTGTTTTTTTATTTTTTTCGTTCCCTTGATCGGCAGCGGTCGAAAAGTTTTACAAGACTACAATAATCATATCTGTGTGTGTGTGTGTGCTAAAGTGTTGCACAATACGCGCACTCAGCGGAACAGAAGCGACAACGCCTTCTCTTCGCTGAGTTTCGTCCATTGTACGTTTTTGTTTTTTTGTTCAAAGCCAAACA